>JAMKCH010017683.1:0-31055 GCA_023653785.1 Ophioderma brevispina | reverse complement strand
GCCTACAACTTTATGATCTGGTTTGCTTTACTTCCCAAGGTTCGATTACAATATTTGGGATGATTTTGATCCCTGCTTAATGAATCGAACATGATAATTTAAGGGTTAAGAAAAAACATACTCTTTTTCATATTTGTGTCTTTGTAGACTGTACCCCAAGCTCGGTATGTCTCTGGGTTTACGAGCGCAACTTGGTTAAAAGATAATGCCGAGACCTCGGGGCTAAACTAAAAAAACTAGATGACCTTTTCAGCGTACACCCCCGGACAGCCCTGCCAACCAACTGTCCAAAATTGCAACAGGGTCCTGGAATAACAATAGTAAAGCTAGGGAGTAGCCCGCCGATATGGGTTGAAGAGTCTAGTGAAATTTCAGAGCAGTCTGTGTTTTCATCACCGTGGACCGAGGGAGGTCTACTGTTTTTGGACACCCCAAACGATGTACGCGCGTACAACGCCTTTTGGAAAAAAGGAAACCCTTTTTACGCGTTTCTTGTTCCGCAGCATATCAACCTTTGAATACAAGTGCCCCCCCCCGGGGGCCGGGGGGGGGGGGTTCTCAGGGCGTGCCAGGGTGTGAATCACTGCCCACGACAGATTTCTATATCATCCTTTACCTGCTTGGTGGCGATTTTGGGCGAAGCCCGGTAAGTTGAGAAAAACTAACTGTTAAGCATTTTGAGCCATTCTTTTTTGATGGCTAGCACTATTTTCCACATTGTGTTGTAAGATCTTTATAGCTTTGAATACTGCTTGACGGCTACTGAGTGAAACGTGAAATAATCAATAAATAAATCTAATGGAGCATTTTGAAAACAAAAGGTACATAAATTTATGCAAATCTATGGCAAATGTGCACTTATTTAAATGATTATCATTATTGTCATGTCTAGTGTGTTTGTATTAACTATAAACTGACTTGGGTTAGAACATAATTGGTCGTTAAACTTTCTGTCCACACAAAGAAAAGTGTTTTTTAAATGGCCCGATAACACAAGATACAGCAAGTTTTTATGCAAAAGTAGGCCTAATTATGCAAATATTAATAAAGAGTCCTTGGGGGTTTCTCCGCTCTCCACATTTTATTTTATATTAAGGGCCACTTGGATCATAATTCAAAATAAACTTCAAATCTGGTGAAAATTAAAACTAGGCATTCTTTTTTATACGATTTTGTGGTTATAAATTCAACGATAGTCGCAGAAAACAAGAAAAATATCGCAAAGTTTATGCAAATATACTGATGGCCAAAATTTTATGTAATGATTGAAGTCTCACCTGTACTGGTACTTAAATAGCTCTAAATAACCCTTCAAATTGGGTAAAAATTGAACAAGGCATGGATTTTTTATGCAATTTTGGGTTTAAAAATCAAAGGTATTACCCACCAACCACATAAAACCACCCAAACAAGACTCACTTGGGGCGCCCCTTTCCCTTTTAAAGGATTTTTTTCTTTATACAGTGTACCACTGACGGGCGGCGATCGAGAAGTGAAACATTTTGTCCGTCCTCCCAGTGGCGTAAACAGACCTTGCAAATGGGGGGGGGGGGGCGCGCGACGGCGTGCCGAGGCTTTTTTTGAGGAGGGCAAATTTGGGCCTTCTCCATAGAAACGTACAAAAAGTCAGTTCATTTGGGGGGGGGGCTGGCGGGGGGGGCAAGGGTTCTGTTTGGGGGGCTTGCGCCCCTGCACCCCCCCCGTGGATTACGCCACTGTGTCCTCCATTTTGAAAAGGACAAGAACCCGTCGTCGCTGCATTACTTTCAATGGCACTTCTACGTCAAATTTGGAATTTACTCAAACTAAGGGAAAACGAAGAGGTTTTTTAACACAAAGGAATTTTGTATTTCAAAACACGAACATTAATGAACAAATAAAGAGAAATTTCCGAACAAAATAAAGAAATAAACTGAGGAAATGTGAAATAATAAATAAATAAATGCAGCAAATAAATAGCAGAGCATGTTAACATAAGATAAAGCTATTTGGGTATAAATAAATATCTAACTAACTGACTGCATGAATGAAGGAAGGAAAGAATGAATGGCTGAACGAATAAATCCCAACCTGCCTTTATTATTACTGAATGAATAAATAGGTCGTTTTTGGGATTACAATTTGATTCGTCATGCTAGAAAATGGCAATACTCATTTGCATACCATGAAACTTCTACCAGATTTCATTCTCAACCTCCCAGATTCCCTTTCCCAACTACCCCGGGGTTCTCTGTATAACAAAACGCAGGGTTCAAGATTATACAAGGGTGTTGCCAATCACCCCTTTAACCAAACAACTCTACCACATCCAATTCAGGTTCTCATTTCCACCAATTGAAAACGACAAAAAAATTATTTTTTTTGGAAAAAAATATATATATTTTAATTATTTTTATAAAATTGAGTGTAGATTTGTGTTTTTGATCATTTTCTCCACTTTTTTTATTAATTTTGTTAAAATCGTATTTTATTTGGGTCACTATTTGTTACATTTCTATTTTTATTTTTTAATTGTTTAAATGGAATATTTTTTCTTCGTATTATCTTTTTTTTTAGTATTTGTCATTTTTTTTTCATTTTTAAATATTCGGGTTTTAGTCTTTTCAATTAATTTGTAAATTACTTTTTAGTTTTTAATTTTTGCATATTTGCTCGTTTTAAATGCTTATTTTATTGTTTCATTAATTGTTGTTCGTATTCGATATTTTCATTATTTCTTAATTTCTTTTTTAAACTTTTAATTACTTACTAACTTTGGTTCATATTTACGTCAAGTTTCATTGTTTAGTTATTATTGTTGTTTTTTATTTTAATTATATTTTTAATAATTCCACGCCACATCTTTCTGAACAAACTCCTGCTTTCATATTTGATTCAAAATGTATTTTTGGGTATGTTTAGTTTTCCATTTTGTCATTTTATTTATGTTGTTTATGACCTTTTGTATGAATAATCTTTTTGTTTTATCTGCTTATTTTGTTATATAATTTTAAATTAATTTTAATTTAATATTATTTTTCTTGTAAATTCTTATTTGTTTCCGTCTTTCTTTTTTATTTGTCTTTTAGCGTTTGTCTTTTTGCACTCTTGTTCCATTGTATTTTCCTTATGGTCGTCCTGAAATCCATTCATTCCCACGCTTAACGACGTTTTAATGGTTATCCATCAATACACTTCTCGTGCAAGCGTCTTTTGTTTTATCTATTGTTTTCCCGTGCGCTATCTACTACGAACTCGGGTTCGAGAAGGCTACTGGGGGTTATTTTTAATAACAGCTCTAGAGCTTGTTTATTTTTTATACATGCCACTCGGAAGGCGGGGTCACAACTAACACGCGAGTCACGGTAATGTTCTAGAATACAATGTCCTGACAATTAAATACGCGCGCGATCTGTATATATACTGATGGCACACTTAAGATACAAATTCTATGGTGTCAACTAGCAACCAACTATGTATGTAGAAACATTAAGCGGTATGCTACCTGTAAATAACTTTTAAAAATTGATTGCTCTTTACATCAAACATTTTCGCATAAATGGAATACAACAATTTATTATTTTTTACAACAGCAAATTATTATATACTTACAATATTGTGATTTCCATACTGTCATTGGAAATTCCCTTTAGGGTTTGCAAAAACAAAATTAAAACAAATACAAACCTACTCCATGCAATTAAGATTTGACCAAACCCTGGGTTAATATAGAGGGTACCCCCCCAAAAAAAAAAACCAGTACTAAGTCAGCTTCAACCTCTGGGATCAAGCTGCAGAAGCGCCCATCCGACGCCGTCATTTCCCTTTGAAATCAAATCTGCTTCCACAAATTTCGACATCACACAATACACATAACGATACTCCATATTTTAGAAATATACTAGAATGACGGTCCCCAGATCAAGATTGGTTTATTTTTGTTTTCTTCATCTTCACCCTATGCATTGCACTCAAATGGCTAAAACAAGTGGTAAACACTGATAAAACTCTTGTAATTTCTGCACGAATACCAATATGTTTCAAGGATGAAATAGGGTTAATCGTCTTTATTCCGATAGCTTTGTTGATTTATTTCATTCAAATTTATCTCCAAGGATAAACTTAAATACAGTATATATTTCTCGTATTTAGCCAAGCACTAATCAATTAACCTATTGGCAAGTTTATAGCTTAATACTTAATACTTTTTAGTCACTCGAGTTAATGGCGCAGAGCACAATATAACCCATTGGAATGTTGGTAACGCCGTCAATAGACGGTGACAAGGACAGTGTTTTTAAATCTGGTTAACTTTGTAATTGCGACAAATTTTTTTCGTTATCAATCTAATTTTAAGCATATTTTACCCAAAAATCTTGTTTTAAAAATGTTATTTTTATATTAGACTCTAAGTGTATGCTATAAAATCAATGTGCTATGAATGGCGTTCTTAAAAATAGACAAGCTTTCGCCTTGACTTGGTTACTCGGTTCTCGCGTGGCCTGCGGCCGCTCGACCGTTGTTAACCAAGTCAGCGCTCAAGCTGGTTATTTTCACTAACGCCATCTACTCATTGATTATCTATATCATATAAGATTAAAGCCCATAGTCGGCGAATTTCTTCAAATGTAAACAAATCGCGCCCCCCTATTTTTTCATCAAAGTCCATTTTTTGTACGGTTGGCATTGGAATGGTTAGTAAATACCCTTGGAAGTGGCTAAGCTTAACACAAAAACAAACGTATTTGTCAGAAATGACGATTTTTATGCATCGAAAATATCATTTTCAAGACGCTTTATAAATGCTTATTGTCTGTTTTTCACAAAGAAGAGTATTATTGGCGTTGAATTGCCTAACACTAGCATTTATAGACACAAAATGGCATTTTGGAGTTTGTAAAAATGACCGTCTGATATGGCTTTAAGCACGTATTGAATAGGCTTTGTAATTTATATCATATTTGAATGGCTTTGATATGATACAATATATTGATACGAGCTATAAAAAATTGTACGATCGAAGACTATGATACCTCATTTTTCTAGCTTTTTGCAATATATTCTTGTATAATTCTTAAAAAAAAAAATCAACATTTTTATTATTATTTAAGGGGACAATACACCTTAAAATAAAATACTATCAGTATCATTGTTGGTATCCTATTTGGTCCCGTGTTAGGTCTTATTACCTGGGTGAAAAATATACGAAAAATAAAAGGTCAAGGTCAAAGGTCACTCATTCCATACTAATGGGACGGCCATCTTGGATTTTGGGGTACATAAATCCCAGGGTTTTTCTCCGTAACCAAAGTGTAGGGATTGAAATTTGATATGGTGTTTTACGATAGATACGGCAGTGTGCACTACAGAGCCCTTTTATGAGATTTTATAATATCACTCACAATTTTTATGCATCAATATAAATTTGTTAAATTTTTATCATAGGTTTGGAGCGTTTTGATTTTAAATATTATTTTTTCAATAATAAGGTACATGTCAAAAAAGGGCTCTGTAACGCACTAAAGAAGTTATGATTTATAACACTGAAAGTTTTTGAGCTTTCAAGCCCTTTCCGTTGCTGAAGAAAAACCCCCCCGGAAAGTGTTAAAACAGCAATTTCAGGAATCGCTTTTATGGTCTAGAAACACTTAATTTGCATTATGATGCAACTTATTTTATATATAATGCAATTTTGAGAGCAGACTTAGAAAGTACATGAATTTTTTTTCAAAAAATGATACCACTTGCAGACCATTAAGAAGAGTTACGGGAATTTTAAAAGGAAAATGATAAAACTAGCTGGGTGAAAACAATAAAAACAAAGAAATTTGCGCACTACTTACATTCTCTTTTGTTTTTATTGTTTTGAGGCAAGCTTTTGAATCAGTCGGCAAATTAGAATTGACGATAACTTTCGAACCGATGTCGATTTGAATGGGAGAAAAAGTATTTTGAAGAGGCAAAAGTTGCTTCTTCATTTAAGAAATAGTCTTAAAAATGGCACTTCACAGCGGTGACTCATGTTTACTCTCCCCTTAAATATCATCATGCTTCTTCAACCAAACCTGCATTGCAGTGTGGCGAGTACATCCCAACATATTAGAGTCTAACGGTGTTCAAATGTCCGTTTCTCGCTAAAAATGCCCGGATGCGATACAACAAGAGCGTCACCACCGCCCGTGTGGATGCGTGGCAACCTGTTTGTTTGGTGGTTTGTGAACAAAACGGAATGGTACTTTGCAGCCCGGTTTGGAATGACCCTTAAAGGCAATGGCTAATTGGTAACTAACTGATGAGACTTTTTGATTTGCGCACTTTTATTTTGTTTTCACAACTCGCGATAACGGGGATTCCCTGGGTCTTCCCAGGTTTTGGTTTCACCGCGGTGAAGCCCGGTGCCCCCCTGTGTTTTCCACCACTGTGAAGCTCCTCATCTTCCGCTCCCGGCCATTTTACGAACCGCACGCTAATTTTATTTTTCAATTTTGTTTTAATATTTTTTTAGCCTTCTCGTAAGTCCTGGTCCCTCATCATGAACGATTCTGTTGTAGAGCTGGGTCCCCCTCGAAGTTATACTAATGCAGAGATAAGGTGAATTTCCCGCTGGCATGAGATTGTACAATACTATGTAGTCGAGTCATGAAGTAATTTGACCAATGTCCTCCTCTCAATCCTGCAGTGAATTTTGCCAATATAGTGTAATCATGTTTGTTGACTATAATTTCCTTGATCTCTGTAGATTGGTAATTTTAAATTCCCGGCTTCGTAAGTGTGCAGAATATCAAAATTCGGATTTTTTTTTTACATGACGATTGCCATCAATTCTCACCGCTCAAGATGAACCATGAGAAGCAAAAGCCCGCTGTGTTTATAAGAGACGGCCAAGGCGGGTGACACCGTGTACAGAAACAAAATGCCCTAGAACGATTCGCATGTGTAGTACTAGCGGCCACCAATTTTCTAAGATCACCTAATTAATTTTATGCAGCATGACGTAGACCGGGAATGACGCCACGGTACAGCACCCAATCATGACCGCGGTCCTAATTCCCATATTTTTCATCCAGTATGCTTCCACTTGTTGATCGAGTGTCCCTATCTCAGATTTATTTAATGTTTAGAACAAGGCCGTCTCCAACACAAGTGTCGCCTGGTTGCGCGTTCACTTGCCATTATGATGAGTTTGGCAAATGATGATTAGAAAGTTAAGTAAATTGCGAGCCTAGTGTTTGCCAGAGCTTTTAAAAAGTGTAACCGAAATGTATGAAAATACATCGCGGCCTGGACTGGTGCTAGTGTCGTCTGCCATGGCGGTTTGTGAATGGGGTCAAAGTGACATGAGGTCACCATGGTGACATGAGTTCACCAATGTCCTGGGGGTCACTGAGGTCACATGGTGTCGCAAAGGTTGCATAGGGTCAACAAGTCACAACATGGGGTCACAAGCCCGAAAGTGCTGGAATCAAAATAGGGAATTCCAAATTGTGACCAATAGAATCGTGGTGATTATCTTGGACTGATATACTGTGTAATATTAGGTGTCGTCAAGGGAATTATTTAACCTTGTAGTCTTGAACTGAAACTTCTGGACAAAAGTTATCTTCTCAGGACTGAGAAGATTCAATGCATATTACCCTGAGGATTTATAATCCGTGATTTGCATGCTGTGCCTTTTTGAATTCTTCGCTGATATGACATATCATCAGTGAACTGCAAAAACGCGGTCTTTTTCCAGTTAGGGGACATTCTGAGGACAATAAGTAGATTTTAAACTAATTTTGTGTGATTTTGATATATGTCATGTTGGTTTTGGACAGTACCAAATTCTTGAACCTTTCCAATTAAAAATCATTAAATCTGTTATATTATATAAAATTCAGATCATTTGTGCACAAGGCTCATTATTTATTTGTGTTTTGAAGGTATGTCTGACCTTTGACGTCCACCGGGACGTCCATAACAGAATTGTCGGGCTCGTGGCCTGGGGAATAATGCATTGAGATAAAAATTGAGCCTTATTGTTCAGAATTTACACATTGAAAGTGTGGATAATATTGTAACATTTGTGCATGTTTTGGCATACAAAATTTTGTGTGTATTACATGTACGACTTGGTAGTTTGGTTCAGGAATATTTATTGTGTTGTAGAGTACAATACAATGGAGTTTAATCAGAAAGTTCATATGGCAAATAACTTGGGAGAAGTTTTGATTAGCTGAGAAAGCCTGCCTTAATTGAACTATGCCAGCCATTTAGGACCCCCTTGAGGCAAAACAGCCATGAGAAACACGGTTTATAAAAACAAACCTGTCATTTAAAACCTTGTCCATGAAGATTGTTTGGGATGAATCCTATTTGGAAAGTATTCAAACTGTTCAGGAACAAGGTGAAAGTGATAAATTTAAGTGAAGGAACTAGAAATTGTGAGAAGGACTTAGAAATAGAATTGGAAAAAAAGTGGAGATGGAAACAAACAAATGGAAAAAGCAAATTCAAAAAGGAACAAAAAGAACAGGAAAATTGAATTTGGAAAAAGAAAAATGTTGTGCAATGCAACAGAAAAGAGAAGGGGAAAAGGAATTATAAATGAAAATCAAAAAAATGCAACCAAAGAGATGGAATTTGCCAGTGCAAATGGATATGTCAAAAGAAAAGGCTTGAAGCGCAACTATAGTTTAGAAAAATTGAAACAACAGGCTATCTCATCAGACTCTCCAAGTCCTCTGGTTTTGATCGGCGAAAAATATTCGCCTGGTTCCAAAATTTCACAGGAACAAGAAGTAGACCAATACTATCTTACACTTTGAGAAAATTTGCAATCCTTGAAATGGCCCAAGGAATCTGTGGACCTTGTTTTCTACAGTCAGTGTTCATTGTGTAAGCCGAGACAATATATTCGGCCATGTCAGACACATTTAGTGATTTATGACGAGGTAGAGCAGGCCGTGCTCAAAGCATAATGAATTGGTGCCAGAGGCATATAGAACAAAAATTCAGGTCTTGGTCCGAAAAGGATGCCAGACCCATGTTGAATTTGCCGTGTGAAGGATCAGATGTTTTTGATCGCTGACTCTTCTCTCAAAAGAAGTCGGGCAAAATTTTGGTCAACTAGAGTTAACATAGGGAGTTGATTTAGTTTGAAGAGTTTCAAATCGGTGGCTACAACAATCCATATATCAAAACACAATCGGATGACAATCAAATGACAGTTTGCGTGAAGCATCCGTAAAGGCCGACGATTATGCTTTGACTCACAAATTAAGTCATACTATTAGGCCTAGTCAAGAATTTACTAGGTACCACAAATACACATAGTCGGGTTTCGAACAAAGCGGGCTCATGTAGCACTCAGGAGGGATAATCCCAGTCAGGATTTCCCATGAAAAGGGGACTAATAAAGTAATGGTGCTACAAAAACATGGGATTGGGACCCAAAATCACAAGTTCACATGCACTCACTGTAAGAAGCAGGAAACATACAGGTCACGGTGTTGCAGATACATGGGTCTAACCATCCTCCCAAAAAGGAGGGAGCCAAAGTGAGTCCAAACAAATAGGTTGTGCATTTACTTTTGAGGTCCAAGTTCATTCTTATGTTCAAATAAGAAAATCCCACAAAAGGGAATTAACACAGAAAAAGTAAGGGATGACTTTAACCTTTTGTTTTGGAGGGTTTGGTCACTTCAGGGTTTTGATAGTGTTAGATCCAAACCCATTAGCATCCATGCGGGACACGTGCTGCGCGCATTCCATGATATTGCATATGCACTTCATTTTGAATTTGAGAGTTCCACAGGAACTAGTGCTTTGATTCGGGGATTAGGGTTTTATTAGTGTCCCTCTTCCAAAATGATTTGAAATCAGACTTGGTTTCAAGAAAATCTGTCCCACCACTTGGTGTTTTAGACAGAACTCCCAGTAAAAGGGGTAGCCATGTTTTTCGGGATTATTTGGCAGGGGGCAAAGTACTCCAGATCCCATAGTTTCCGCAGGTGCCCTGTACAGTAGATAAGTTTGATGAGGAAACTTAAATTTTCCCAGCATGTGCAGTAACTAGGTCAATAAGACCAGAAAACCTCACAGGAAAACAGTGCGCAGGTGATGATTCAAATTACTCATACATACATACAGAAGATCGTCGAGGATGACTTGGTCCCAAATTTAGTGGATACTTTTCTCTCAAAGTTAGAGGAATTTGGAGGTAATCTTACCTCTTCAGGGGAGACTAAATTCCCGGTTAGTGAAAATCCAGCCCCTGAGCACAAACAAGTGACAAGCTGGTAAACCATAAAATCCAGCGCTGAGCATGATAGAGTTAGGGACTGTAAAGAGACCCTTCAAGCTATGACAAGCTGGTAAATGTATCAAACAATGACCCAGTACTTAGGAAGTTAGTGAGAACGCATTGTCGCAACAGGAAGCCGAGCAAACTCCTGCATGTTTCTACCGGAAATTGCTTGTGACGGTGAAGGACTGAGCTTCAGCAGTTGTAATCAGCTATACAGATAGGTATAGCAGTTTTGATCTAGCAATAATGGTAGATTTAATGCTTCACACACAGTGCTAGGTTTATTATATTTTCAATTCCATGTGAACAGAGTGCGTGAATATACTTTACTTTCGTCTTATTGAATCCGAAAGTGCTGGGAATCAAAATAGGATTCCAATTGGTTGACAGATAGAAATCGTGGGATTATCTTGGACTGATCTAGCTGTGGAATGTAGTGTCGTCAAGGGAATTATTTAACCTTGTCGTCTTGACTTCTGGACAACAGTTTATCTTCGGGACTGAAGAAGATTCCAATGGAATATTACCTGAGGAGTTATAAGCGTGACTTGCATTCTTGTCATTTTTGAAGTCTTCGATGTGAGGACAAATCATCTGTGAACTGAAACATTTCTTGTGGACATTAGTGGACATTCTTGAGGACAATAAGTATTAACTCAGTGTGTGTTGGATTTTGATATATGTAAGTTGTTTTGTACATCAAATTAAAAAAAGAAAAAAATAAAATCATTAAATCTGTTATATTATATAACATTCAGGATCCTTTGTGCACAAGGCTCATTTATTTGTGTTTGAAAGGGGTTTCTTACTGACCTTTGATGTGTCTTCAATTTGCTCTCAATGAAGTCTAGCCCATGGAAGAACAGAGAGATATTTTTCACATAGTAATTAACATACCCCAAAAAGATAGGGACTTGATAATGAGATACGAGCATCCAGTATAATTGTGTAGGCCACTTTTAAGTTTTTCTAACTTTAATCAACAATGTGTATATTCTCAGTAATATTTTTTTGACTCGTACTAATGATATTAAACCACAAGGTTAAGACCGGTCCAAAACAGTGTGCCTAGCGTGGAAACATGCATACGGCGTGCGTGTTCTTTGTTAAACGCCATTTTCCGCGTCTGGCTGAATTTAACGTCGCCCGTGACGTTAAATTACAACTCGTTCTTTTTACCCATCATGAAGCTTACTTGGTCTTAATCATTTCGGGGTGAGGGCTTTTGTATTTAACAGCTTTAACAAACCATGCAATAAATATCTATTTTGAAAAATCTTGAAAAAAATGAGGGCGCACTATTTTTCAAATGTGCCAGGGATGGCCTCTTTAAATGCGGTCTTGAAGAGACCATTTAACGACTGTTTCTAGACCTTAGAAAAGTCGGATTCCGACTAGTCTATCAGTAAATTAAGCATTAAGGTGCTTTTTCCGATTTTTGTCTTCGTGTTCTCTACTTAATATAGAGCCTTAACACTTGTACACAATGACCATCCAGTACCGTGGGAAAAAAAAAACTTGCCGGTTTTGGAGCTAAACGACGATATTGCAGCATAGTGCAATATTACTACTTTACTTGTGCCTAATATTGGTGGTTAATTAAAAAACCACTAAAAAAACGACGGTTTTTTTAATCTGTATCTTGAGAAAGAACGGATTTGAAAGCTGAAATTTCCAATGACACAATGAAAAAAACGGCCTTTCATTTCATAATTCACCTGAGTCAAAATTTTAAAATACTACTTCCGGTTAATCAGGGGGTCCCAAAAGCGAACGAAACAAACACCTTTAAAATCGTTTAAAATCGTCATTTCCTTCTTGACAAATACGGCAATGTTTGTTAGCCACTTACAGGGGTCTTACTAAACGAATTTCCGATACAACAGTGCCAAAATGGACTTATGAAAAAAGGGGCACTATTTGTTTTTACATTTTTGAAGAAATCGCTAATAGTGGCTTTATATAAGTAACCCATTTTGCATATTTCTGATTGGTTACTACAAAAAACAAGCCCATACTCGGAATTGTCAGATCAGGTTTTTACTTAGTTTTTTAAGGGCCTTGCTACTGGGATCCTGTTAACCAGCACTACCTAGTACCTTGTTCCAGGGCCGGATGTTGGCGGGTAAACCGTCACCCACATCGAATTTCTATTGATTGGGTAGCTGTTTTCCATGGTAGAGCTTAAAGAAGATCTACCTCAAGGGGAGCTAATATGGCGGTCCATCCACACATTTTACGTCAGGAAGGCCATCCGTCAATTATCTTTTGCTCCAATAATCCCCACAGAACAGCAGTATTGCTGTGATGTGACGTGAATCCGGCCATCCGTTTGCTGGGACAAAACCGATTTAAAACTTTGGTTTCCTACTACTAATAAGTGAGCACACAAGCCAGACTTGCCGCCAAACTGTAGATGCTTTGGTCTGCATATCATAATACCGATTGGAAGCATGGACATTACAATATATTTTCTATGACACAATGATATTGTAAACAACAATCAATCCCATTTATTTACTGTTTTAATTATCTGCTATCCCTGTGTTTCCATTTAGTGCAAAATGGTCATATCTCACAGCTGATTGAAAGATTCATTTATTATACTAAACTCAAAGTCATCAACAAGAGCAACAACGTTTTGCTACTCAAATTTGATCGGATCCAGTGCTGCCACAGATACCGCAGTCAGACAGGGGAGGGGGATATTATTTATGTATAAAGTGTTGATACTTGCTGTTTTGTGTCATCGTCTAGTGGGCACTTTTGGGATTGCTTTGGTAGAGTGTACCTTTCTCTTTTGTTTATTTGTATTTGTGGTCAAAATGTAAACATAATAAAAAAATTCCCTTGATACAATGGTCTTAGGCAGTGTCCCACGTGCTGGCGACCTCTGTGACGCTGTTGACCTCATGTGACCTTGTCCCCCATTCCCAACCCGCGATACAACACGGCACTCGTGAACACATAATATTTTTTCTTTTGCCTTATAAATTTTATCTTTACATAACAGTTACAATTACTATTGTTATATTTATTACACAAATTTGATATTTTAGTCGATTTTTGGCACCAACTTTAAGTATGACAACTCATATTTTTTACTTGTCCCTTTTAATGTAATATAAGTGTTGCTGATGAAACGACCATCGTTTACAAGTGCAGTTTGCATGATTAAACCGAACGTGATTTTTATCAGGGCAGATTTGTTTAGTATAAAATATTTACTTTTAATATTTTCAGCAAAATAGTCAATCTATTGACCCGAGGTGATCTCGAGGTCGTACTATTTTCCCGAAGCGGAGCTGATACGGGCTCGATATCACCGAGGGTCAATAGATTTGACTATGACCCGAATACAGGGCAAGTTAATATTTTGTTTATTTCCCATAGATAGATCCTTTCTGCTGATAACGAGACTAAAGCTAGGGCAGAAAATTACTTATAACGGATAAAAGAGTTACTATAACGTCCAAAATACATTACCGGTCCACAAAAATACTATACCGGGAAGAAAGTTACTATACCGGCAAAAAAGGTATTATACGCGGGTTAAGCGAAAATAGTGAAACTATACCTGTCATGTACTTTCATTTAACCAATCAATGACCAGGGATCTATCTATGAGGGTATATAACAAAGAATACTTTTTTACTAGAATATTAAGAAATTTGATTTCTACACTCCAAAAAATTACTTATAATGGTCTCGCACCAAGTTCACAAAATAATAGAAATTAAATTAAGGTTTTCCCGTCGATTTCGCACAATGTTCAAACGAAATTCTTACAATTGTTTAGTTCAAATTTCGTCCCAAAAACTCGAAACTACATTTTGCAACCAATTTCGTCTTTGGACATTCCAAATAGTCAATGGAAACGACTCTCAACATATGGTCATTAAATTTCGTCCCGTGCTATGAATTAGCCCGACCTTCAAAAAACGGGCGATTATAATGGGTAGTTGGATTAAGTCTTTGGTCAATGCGGTTTCAACAACTGGTCCCTTTTCAATTCGTCGGGTGTTTCGGGGTGAATTTTCTTGTCTTACTTTTATACTTTCTGATTTGTTCATTGCGTGAGCATCAACTCAAATATATAGGCCTATATTTGTTAAACTTGATGGCACCAAAAAATCAAACAATTTGTGTTTAAGCCCAATATTGACTGATTCCAATTATATATATGATTCAAATATAAGTGAACAGCAAAAGTTGTTTATCATTTTGAAAAAATTAAAACGACATTAAACATAAATATATAGATAAGAGCCAAAATTAAAATCTGGAATTGATTGTCCCTACCACAACTTTCGAATTATTTTAATTTTAACACAATCCATGTATTAGAGTGCACCTCTCTTGAGTGAAATTCATCACTAACAAAATTGCCGTCATAAAGTCACTCCTATTCCGGTTAAGACCAATTTTCATATGTTAGGCTTAAAGATGCATGATACCCGCCAAATACAGGCCATATACGACGAATTTGAATGATATTTTTATGAATCGGATGACCAATGACGAAATCGGTTGGCCATTACAACGAATTGTATGACCCAACGAATTTGAATTAAAACGACAAACCGGTGCGATCATTGACGAGTTATAGTGCCAACCAGGTTGGGGTTTTTTGAAGTGTTTGCACCAAAGACGAAAATCGAGTTGGCAAATGTACAGTTTCGATTTTGGGGGACGAATTGGGATAAACAATTGTGAATTGGGATGAACATGGTGCGAAATCGAACGGGAAAACCTATATTTCAGTGATTTATAGTGTACTATGCCAAACTCACAAGGTTTAAGCCCACTTTACTGAATGACTCATAATGGTGATTCAAATTTTAACTGCTCTAAAAATCATTTAACATGCGGGGTGGACATGAGCTCAGGAATAGGGGGTGAAATATACCTATATGTGAAATATATACCTACAAAGTGAAATATACCTATATGTTTATGCAGGCCTAAACAGAGCAACAGATATGTATAGATCATACCTGTCCTAACATATCTGCAGGTTGCATCTGCTTAGCCAAAATTTATTCCAACTTAAAATAGACAAGACAAGCTAGTTTCCTTTGTATGCATAAAAATGATACATAATTATTGCTTTAACTTAAAGGGATAAGCACCGATTTGCTAATCCAAAACATCAACAAAAATCATCAAAATTCATATTTTGGTATTTTGCTTAATGGCATGGATGTCACTGGCAGGCTCAAATTCCCGACTTGTGATAAAAACCTTTCCCTGTGATATCCAAACTTTATAAACGTAATATACTGTGCACCATGAAACCTTTAAACAGTGTGGAGCCTCAAACACATAAAATGATTGAGCTTTTCTTATTCTGTACTGGTGTAATACACCAGCAGTTAGTTGTAATTTTGAGACTTCTGTCTATTTGGTATTACATATTTCCTCAAAACTTCATTTTTTCACTCTTTGTGTTTTTGAAATTAGTTTGAAAGTAGTTACTTACTTGGATTATAAAGCTAAAAAATGCATTTCCACATTTTTTATTTTCCCCGCATTATTGCTGCTTATCCTTAAGGTGGGTTACCCTGATCGACAACCTCACCCCCCCCCCCATACACCCATCAAAATTTATTCGACTTTGGTATCGGAAATTTTCTCATTACCCCAGTGGAAGGGTACTGCCCATAAATGTTTCCTCGCATGTTATGAACAGAAACGCTTCAAATTGGTATACCAATTTTATTAACACACACATAACTATGCCTTAAAATTAATACACATTTTTGCCATCTACTATCCAAACGGCTGGGCCAATTTGAATTAACCTCAAATTTTGTAATGGGATGTTTTTGGGGGTATTGCCTTCCATGCGAGGGAAAAACATGTGAAAATTCGAACCATTATCGGTCCCTCATATTCAACCCCCCTATTCTACATTGTTTAGTGAAAAAAAATTGAAAATGCTAAACAGTTTAAAAATAACAACACACCTTCCATGTAACACCCAAAACTCAATTTCTCTAAGATGAAAGGCAGTTCTACCTGTTTGCCTATCTTTGCAGCTAGAACCATTTCCGGTTTATTCGCAATATTGATGCAAACAAATTTCTTTCCTAATTTCTGTGCCTAATATAGGTTTTCCCGTTCGGTTCGCACATTTTCATAATCCGAATTCACACATTGCTAGTTCAAATTCGTCCCACAAAATCGAAAGTGTACATATGCAAAATCGATTTCGTCTTTGGACATTCCAAATAGTCGATGATCCAACGAGTTCAATCTATGGCCTCATTCATTTTCGTCCCGTGTTTCGAATTTTTAGTTCCGACATTCAAAACGGCGATATAATGGGTAGTTGGATACGTCTTTGGTCATTGGTTTTCAACGATTGGATCTTTCAATTCGCAGGGTGTTTTCAGGGAAAACCAATATATATTTGTGCAACTTGAATGGCACCAAAAATCAGCCAGTTTGTGTTTAAGCCAAATTGGCTGCTTTCACAACTAAATAAAACAGTAAAAAAGCTGTTTTACTCATTTTGACATGAGCTAAAATTAAAAACTGCATTTAAACATAAATAAAGATCCAATTTAAATGACTTGTATTTGTCCCTACCACAAACTTTAGAATTTGCATTTAAAAAAAAAAAAAAAAATTCCATGTAATTTATAGTGCACCCTCTCTTGAGTGAACATCACAAAATATTGCCGTCATAACGTCACTTCCTATCCTGTTTTCAAATGATAGGCCTTGAACACGGCATCATGATTCCCCGCCCAATGCAGGCCTAGACGACGAATTCGAATGATATTTTTATGAATCCGGGTGACCAATGACGACATCGATTTGGCCATAAACGACGAAATTGTATGACCCGACGAAATTGAATTAACACGACGATCGGTGCGACCATTTACGAGTTATAGTGCACTAGAGGGTTGGAAGTTGTTTGACCAAAGACGAAATCGAGTTTGCAAATGTACAGTTTCGATTTTTTGGGAACCGAATTTAGCTAAGCAATTGTTGAATTCGTATGAACATTGTGCTAACCGAACGGAAAACCTATAATAATCTATAAGCCACAGAAAAATGCTTTTAACATTGCATGTTTCCTTTTTTTCCTCTACATGTTTTTGAATCACAAATGACTCCTGAGAATTTTTTTACTCAACCTGAGTCACAGCTCTTTGCCTTTTAATCTTGTTTCTGAGTGCGCACATATACAGTTGTGATTTCATTTGCAAGAAGGCTACCATTTTAATACTTTAAAGTAAGCCATTTAATTCAAGTTTTATATGCCATACATTAAACTTTCTATCCTTTGCCAGCCAAGATCGAGTCTGTATTCTATAACACCCTATAATTATGTGTAGGGGTAAGTCGGGTATGCCGAACACATCGTTGAAGCCAATAAGTCCCATGGTAAAACAAGGTTTGGGTGTGTAAAGGTAACCATATCAATAAAAAGTGTAGCAAAACGCTAACTATAACACATGTTTTTCTTAACTCAACCTGTTAGAAAAGCAGTTATGAGCAAACAAAAAAAATGGCGTCGTTCGGGACTTCCCGACCCCTCACGGCTAATGCCGAACGTGTTTTTTTTCACTTGCTGATACGGTCCCCTTGACCAAGGCACAACCACCTCTAAACTACGGATTCAACTCCTGAATAACTAGACATACACTGTGAACTTGATTACAAATTTAAACAACAGTATTCATTTTAATACAATTTTGTGTCTAAATTAATCTCAATCAAACACAATTAGGTCTCATCAATAATCAAAGATTCATCTATAATAAAGTTTTTAATTAATGAACCTACAGACTTAGACAATAACTTGTTGGGCGCGACGCGGGCTGCAGCAAGATACCTATTAAGCAAAACGCCGAACTTGGCAAAGAGTCCTGCGAATATTCCAACGCAAACTTCAATTTCCTATAGTGGGAGTGTCCACGGACCGACTTTGTCCGTACTGAAAAACCAGCTCCTAACTTGACTCCCGATGCTCGGAGTTCGACTAAATATAAAGTCCACTAGTGCTGTAGCTTGTTTACCCTTGGATAACTCAGAGGCCACGAAATCCGGAAACCGAACTCCGGCTACACAATCGACGAAACTAGCCGGAGCTGAGACTACTATGACAAGTCCACTATAATGGAAGATTGTATCTAGACTTTGATTACCTGTCACTTGTCAACTTGGAAACTCTGCTAATAACGTGGAGCACGATGGTATTAACTCTCCTTGAGTATGATTGTTGTTGATACTCCTGACTCATCTTCTTCTCTCACCATGGGTTTATATATCCCTCAAACAATACTAGAAGATCCTTCTGAAAGATGGCCTAGTTTTGTATCCAAATCTTTGAGCACATCTGATTTTGCAATTTGATTGGATAGTCAATGCTTGCTTGTCCATCACTGTATACATTATTTACAACTTCAAAATAATGATTGTCATCACATGTAATTTCATCAGCAGGACTTACTTCAAGCAACAATGGTTTGCAATGCCATAATCATTTCTACCTACATACTCAGTCCGCATATTACATGGGCCACAATTGCCTACTCTTACGCCATCTGTCGTTGTGACTATTTATCAAACCTTCATTTACTTGTTACTCTACTCTATAGGGACCCTGATATCTGGCCTGCAGTGCGGTGTCCAAGGGATTGAAACAAGAAACACTTGGTCTCCTGGCCTAATGACCCTACTCTTGGCATCTTGGTCATACCACTTCTTCATTTTGGCCTGGGCTTGCTTCAAATTCCCCTGGCAATTCATTTGCCCTATTTAGCATATACTGAATTTGGAACAATTTAGTCCAAAAGGTTGGTGTCCGTTTCATATTCAGCCATTTCTCCTTTAGGCGTTTCAAGGGACCGCGAACTGTACGCCCAAAAATTAACTCAAATGGACTGAAACCTATGGTTTCCTGAACTGCTTCCCTGCAGCAAACAATAACAGTGAAACTCTCCTCATCGCAGTCCTTCTCAAATTCCAAAACAGTAAGTCCTATCATATATTCAGAGTTTGGTGGAATCTTTCCTAGGCTCCTTGGATCGGGCATGGGTTGAAAAATGTGGTCAAAGCCTTCACTACAGTTTTAGCCTTAATTTCCTTAAGGGTATGGCTTCAGGAAAACTGGTAGAGGCACACATGCTAGTAAGTAGGTACTGATTACCCGACTTAGTCCTAGGGAGATGTCCTTCACAGTCAACTATGACCCTACTAAATGGGCTCTCAGGAGCCGGTCTCGTTTCGCGGAGCGGAGGGCGGGATTTTCCTGATTAGGGTTGCCAAACGCCTTGACAGTATGCAAAGATCTTCTACAGTATTTCAAAACATCACTTACGAATGTGGTGGCCACCAAAAGTGGTTCCAAATCCTATCATGTGTCTTCTTGACTCCTAAATGTCTAGCCATAGGAACATCTTGGCAATGATGATGACCTCCCTGTGATAAACCTTTTGGGACACTACACCTGATGAACAACTTTCCACTCATCATTGCCGGAGAGCATCATTGGCCCTCCATTTCCCTTCCCTCATCAGAACACCATTGTGTTTGTAAAAACACACAGGAACGTCCCTCACAAAATGACTCCCTGCAGTTACTTGCCCCTCTGACTAAAATTCTGGTGCAGGATCATTCTCCTGTTCAAGAACTACTTGTTATGACTCAAGGGATCATCATCATTATCCCTACTATGGACTTGCCCAATTCCTGACTCTGTTTTGGAGAACCTGTCTACCCTGAAGAGGAAGTTGACCTGTTCATCTATTTTGTCATGATGTCCTCCGCTACATCTAAATTGGGACAGGTCCTTCCTCCTTCCTATCACTATTGGCTTCAAACATGGCTTTCCTCCAGCCTAGCTCCTAGTAACTGCACGGATGCTGGATACACTGGCCCTATTCTGATAATCACTTATCTATTTCTGTGCAGTGATTGTGGGTAACAATTGTTTCGGGATGTCTTTCCCGCCCTGCCAAATCATTCCCTAATAACATTGAAACATCTTTGACTGGAAGTTCAGCCTTACAAAAACCAACTAAAGGACTGTATCTGAGACCAACTCAGACTTCAAATTCACCTTGTCAAGAGGGACACTAATAACTTCCTACCTTATACATTGGATCAAGCATTCTCACCTGTTGAGCTAACTTCATTAAAGGGCAATGACCCCTCCAAAATTACAGACTGGGCACAACATGTGTCAGCATGATCTTTATAGGCTATGGATCAAATTTGGCACCATCAAGCAGACACTGAAACCTCCAAAAACAAATGATCAAAGTCTTCCCTAACTTTCTCAGACTCAGCATCTTTATGTTAATAGCCTGGCGACTAATTGTGGTCTAAGGACACCAGCACAAACCGTGTGGGGCAGAATTTCTGATTGCCACCCTATGAACCAGACACATATCACCTTGAGCTAGGCTCGGCCTGAACTCCTAGTCTCAAGTAAACTCCAGCAGGAACTTTCGCCGCGGTGCTCTTGAACAATTCTAATTGGCCATTTCTATTTGCATTTGCATTCCATCGTTTCATTTTCAGAGCACTATTCTGACTCATCATGAATTTCCACTATGTTTCCAAACATCCTTCATCTGTAAATCTCCCAACAAGATGTGTTATCAACTGTTTTTGATTAACTGTTTTCTCATAGAATGCCTAACTTCCATCCATAATACTTGGCCACATCCATTAACACCTGCGGCTATTTGAGCACATCAAACTTCTCCCACGTTACCTGTGAACGAACTCCTCTGCGTTAAACGTCATCGTGTATAAACACTTACCTTTCACAAATAGCAATATACAGACAGATATCAAGTTAAACACACAATCAAAGTTTGTTTCCCCCCATATTTAACGGTAATTTTTTTACAGGGTATTCCCGGACGAGCCCCCAACCCAATTTTGGTACGGTCACCTTGACCAAAGGCCAAAACCACATCTAACTACGATTTCAAAACTCCTGATAACTAGACAATACATGTCGTGAACGTGCTTTTACAAATTTAAACATAAGTAGTCATTTTAAATGTGTGTCTAAATCAATCTCAATCAAACATCAATTAGGTATCATCAATAATCAAAGATAATTCTACTAAAATAGTTTGTTAATAATCTACTAGACTTACGACCTGGTGTGTGCCGCGACGGGGCTGCAGCAAGATTACTATTAAGACGCAGAACTTGCAAAGAGTCCTGGCGAATATTCCAGCGCAAAAACTTCAATTATCCTATAGTGGGGATGTGTCCACGGAACGACTTGTCATAATGAAGAAAACCAGTTCTTTATGACTCCCGAAGCTTGGTGGTCGACTAAATATAAAGTCCAAAAGTGCTGTAGCTTTTTTATTATCCTGGATAAATCAGAGGCCACGAAATACGGAAACCGAACCCGGCTACACAATCGGACGAAACTGCCGGAGCTGAGACTACTATGACAATGTCCACTATATGGAAGATTTGTACTAGACCGTGATTACTGTCACTGTCAACTGGAAACTCTGCTAATAACTTGGAGCACGATGGTATTAAACTCTCCTTGGAGTAATGATGTTGTGATACTCTGACTCATCTCCTCACCAGGGCTTATATCTCCTCGCAAACAAATATAGAAGGATATGGTCCTCTCTATATGAGTCATGTGATAAATATAGTCCATTACATCATAAGTCTGGAAAGGCCTCTACCATTCCACATTGTACTGGATTAGATTTTGGGATCTCATAGCAGCTATCACTGACTGTGTAATTATACAGCAGTGCGCCACCTATGGACAGACACATATCACCTTGAGCTAGGCTAGTCTGATCTCTAGTCTCAAGTAAACTCCAGAACATTCTCCGCGTTTCTCTTGAATTCTAATTGCTACATACACACCAGTATGCACACAAACAGGTATATTTTATATAAATATTAGATACTTTACAATATTTTATGTGCCGAATTATGACTTAATTCTTGATCAAAGTGAAATAAATCATTGCCTAATCGTGGGGCCGTAACATGGCAGCCACTTTGGGGACAAAAATAGCAATTTTTGTTTCTTGAAACATAAAGTATGATTAATAATTTATATTGAAAAGCTCGATGAGAGTTTCAAATTATGTAGATGAGAAGGATTATACTTATTGGTGTTGCCATGGAAACGGGTCGTTCGGATTACCCCAAACCAGGTAAAGTTTGTAATCTCGTCCTTTCATTAACTTCGTCATGGACGTATCCCTGTGTAATGATTTTAATCGTGAAGGAACCCTAGTCCCAATTTTTAAAACTATGAAACCCCTTTCTTCTCTATTTTAAGATGTGATATGTCTCCAGAAATATTGGTTTGAATATTAATTTTCACTAAAAAGGTTTTTTTGTAATTCTCGCGAGAATGTACGAGATTTCCATTTTGGTCAGTTTACACTTGAATCAAGTCCAAAGGCAGCTAACACCAAAGGGTGGTAACACGGTCTCCCGCCTTTCGCCATGCGTTCGGCATTACCCGACTCTCCCCTACAGGCCGGGGTAAGAGATTTAAAAAAATCTTTTCCCTTTGGATTAAGAAAAATCTCGCATCACCTGTAACGTACATCAACAAATGGGAAGACTAAAATGATCAATTAAAAATTACATACACCATTCTCGTACTCACATGCTATTGCACAATGCATACGTTGGTGCCCCAGTGTCAGCGACAAGAGGCGATGCCCATCCAAACTTATTAGCCTCACTTCCCCGCTCCATGGCCAGGGGTAAAACAACTCGAAGCTGTAAGTTACAAACGAATCCATTCTCTGGGGCAAAATTTGCAACATTTGCGCACCTTTTCAACATTGAGCCTTGTGGCAGAGATATAGTCCTCCGTACTAACAATCCGCCTACAACTGTGAAGAATAAGGCACTCGATTCAGTTGAACTCTCGCAGCAACATTATTTTCACGGATTTATATTCCGTTTTCCGTCCGTCGGAGCCCGGACTATGGTGGCTGCCGGACCATACTCCTTTACACCCCCCCCCAAAAACAATAAACTTTGCCCATTCATTTCCTCTAAATTTTATTTTCCCAGGCACCTTTGGCATACCAACATGTGTATTTTGGTTTTACTTGAGAAGGAATTGGCCATGTTACAGTTTTCCCTTCCAATTCTCAGTCAACCTTTTTGTATTGGTGTAATTGACTTCATTGGGATTTTTCCATTTGCTTCCATTGTCCCATGTTTTTCCACTTATCTGGATAATAAATTAAATGTCTTCTGCAAGCCTTTTTCCATTATCAAATGAAAACATGAGGTCTGCTTGAGCACAAAATAGCGCTACACGACATTACATTTGATAGGTAAAGCTAATGGAACGTCTAGAAAGTCTTCTCACATAGTATGCAGAGCCTCGACCATTAGCAAAAGGGATCATGAGAACTCCGGCTAGAAGAAGAATACTATCACTTGAATTTATGTCGTTGGCTAAGATAAACCAGGGCAGATGTTAATTTTTCACTCTGAAAAAGAACGAAAACAAGAAAATGTTAGCCGAGAATAATTATTTGAACACGATGGGTATGCCACATAAACAACTTGCAATGATCTTTGCTGCTTGTGGAAACCCTGATGTCAATTTCTGAAATTGAGGTTGACCCCCTAAAACAACCAAACCGGGATCGATCTATTTCCTGATGCATGTAATAATATAATAATTTGGCAATCAACATCGGTTCTTGGTATATACCTGTTGATATTCCGCAAATTCGGCGGCTCGGTATGTAGAGGACAAAGCACTTCTGGATGCGCATAGCCATTGTTGCTCCCATGCTGTTGGAATATGCCAGGTGGTTATCACCACCCATTGAGCTCCGTTCTTAACAAAATACCTACACTCGTCACAAATAAGTAAACCTTGATCTTCTTCTACTGAGTTCAATAACTTGACCGTGTATTTCATCATTTATAGTTTTTTCCGAAAAGGAAACGAAGAGGAAGAAAACCCCTGAAAGAAATTTTGTGCCAGACTGTGTCGAACATCTTTTGGTGCGGGAACATAACCCATAACTTGCTCGTAAAGCACATGCCCGTTCAATTACCCCGGTTTTATTGGTAGTCCGCCGACCAGAATGAAATAAAGGAAACTGATACTGATCATGGATGAGAATTATTATTTTAATGTGGTTTTCTAGTACTCTCAGCATGTACGGTACCTAAGAATCAAGAAAAGGAGGTTGCACCATATTGCCTTTCTGCAATATATCCATATCGTCTCGTAGCTGCATTTAATGCACGTTGAAAAAAATCATGAGCCGACGCCCTGCCTTGGGTTAAGGGGAAATTCCCCTAACCTAACAGAAAAATAACAAATAACGCTACCACCCTCCTTTTTTGCCGTGATCGTCACATTTTCCTCGTCCTCTCGGACGTTAGGGATGTACATGGTGAGTCAGAAAAAAAGTAACAACCATGAGGGAATTTTTTTTATGAAGAACGTTACGGAATTTACCAATTAATTCATGTTTTAGATAGTCTGTTTGATCGTCTTAAATAATTTTACATTTTTAAAATCGTGGAGCCATTCCAAGGCTAACGGTTATTTTGTGAAGTATCCATTTTCTGCCCCGTACAAATTGCACACTGACTGTACACAAGACTCAGTACTACTCATTACTACACAGCTTGAGGGTTTCAAAATAAATCACTGGTTTAAGTCTTTGGCGCCGTATTCAAATGCTACGCAGGACATGGGTGGTGAAAGATAAAGGTAAATATTTAGATTTATGAAATAACAAGGATATATTTAAATGGAAAATTCTGATGGCTTTAACTTGATCCACCCTATATTTTTAAATTTTACTACGTGAAATCAGCCAGTTGAAAGAATGCAGTAAATTATTACATTCAATCCTAAATATTGATTTCAATTAAATATTATTTTGATATCTGGTTTTCATTTTAACAGTCTTACCCAACGATTACCCGACTTTCCATTGGGGGGGACCGGGCGATGTGAACCATTTAACTTTTGGTGCCTCAATAAAACACATTTGCAAAAGTGAACACAGTATCTGTCATGCTATAGATTTATTACTTGTTCTAGTCGCTATTGGGGCCAGGAGGGGGCAAAGATTTTGGGTGCGGATCCCACCCACCCTTACCCTCCCCCTCCATCGGCCCCATCCACCGACTGGGTTACGTCACTGGTGTTCCCTGCAATTATTCAAATGTTTAAATTGATGGAGAATATGCTGTAAATACCAAAACTGAACGTAAATCCAAGAGTACTCGTGGGTTACTCTTGGTGTAACTTGTTCGGAATCTTTGACATTGGGTACTTTCACTTGCATTGTCACTTTCGAACGCATTAATCAATTTTAATGCCGTAATTTTTTTTGAGTGCTAAAAAACGGGAATGTACTACACAAGAAATATATGAATAGCACATTGGTTCCCCATGAAAAATCGCTCACATTTGGTTGTACTGGTTTTTTGGACTCACCCTGTAGCATGTAGGCGTCCGCCGATAACCAACCCTTTATTTTTTGGTTTTCTTCTAAAAACGTGGTGAATTGAATAGAACGAGGTTCCGTAACAAGTAATGGCTTGGTTCTTGCCCCAACGCTGTGGTCACAGCTTGCCGAACATTTCTTTCTTGAGCATTATTGATTTCCTTTCATTTTCACTAAATATGAAATAATACGGTCGAGTTAATTGGAACTCACAGTAGAAGCTAAAGGTTATTTGTAAACGGAGGACAGGTCAATCTAAATCGGGGAGGTGACAACATCTGTAATCTTTTCAACTGTCATGGGAAATAACATGCCTCTGAATTTCAATATGAAAAGAATCTGAAGTTGCTTTGTTCCCCCTTTTTCATACCTGGTGGATATATCGATTATCAATGCGCCTTATTTCCTGGAGTCAACGTAGCATAATGTACATCCACTGGTCACTGATATCCACTGGTCACTGCCTTGAAAAAAATATGCAACCTTTAAGATTGAAATACCGCGTAAATATTAACTATAATATTTTATATAGTAAATGTACGGTTGAAAAAAATACTTCGCCAGGTTATGTAATCAAAATTAATCAAAGTCTATGACCCTAATGTTACGTGATTGACCTATTGTTTCTCCATTGTAGCGGAACTGTGAGCCCGAGACTATATCTCCTTCCTGCCGGTGTAAAGAAACTGAGTGTCCCCCAATGAGAGAGTGCCCAAGCACCTAGCAACATGTACGTAATAAACCGTGACCTTGTAGACGAGGCAATTTGGGTACAGTGCTGATGCATACAGCACTCAATGAGACAGATGGTGGTAGGACACTCATTCACACAGAACACTGTATTTTTGACACGGTGTGAAAGTACTTTCTAGTCGGCAGGTACAGGCCCCGTACGCAGGGGGGGGGGGTGCGTGGGTGCTTTCGCACCCCTCCCCCCCCAAATCCACGAAAAAGGGGCAAAGGTCCCACTTTTTGTAGCTGAAAATTTTAGAGAAAAAGGGCCAAAATTGAGAGAAATTTTTGGGTAAGAAGTCCACTTTTTGGGGTTTTTTTTTTTTTTAAAAGTCTTTTTTAAAAGGTCCATTTTAAGAGGGTGGGGGTTAGGTCCAATTTAATAACAAAAAAAGGTTCCGTTTTTAATAGATAAAAAAACCAAAGTCACTTTTTCGAAATCCCCGCATCCCCCCCAAAAAAAATCCTTAGACAGTCTTGACAGGCGTGCAATGGAATAGTAAGGTATCTTATTGGATTTTAGTGTGTCAAGGTGGAACAAAATTGGGAAGAGGAAAAATATCAGCCTCCTAGGCAAAAACACATAGCTATTTAAACTCATTTTTCTCTCAGTTGGAATGTTTAGATTTTGTAATGTTTTTCCAGTGTTTCACTTGAGTACGCAGCAGATACCAATATCTGCATAATTTCACCTGGCAGAGGCAACATTGATTTCTAATCCAATACAAAATACATTACGCCGCATCTTCAATAGCGCTGGTATTCAAAAGCCTGGTAGAGGTTTTCAAAATAGGTGTCCAATAGAGCCCATCCCAGGTCAAAAATTCCAGTTGCTCCCAGTTGAAAGTTGTTCGATTTTCCGTGACGGAACGAACTGGTTTCACCTTTTTAACTGGTCTTAACTGAGTTCAACTTGTCAGGTAAACCTAGTTGAAAAGTGTTCCATTTTCCGTCACGCAATCACCTGATGCTTTGAAAATGTTTAGATTTTGTAAGTGGTCATTGTTTCACTTGAGTATAACCAGCACATACCAATATCTGCCATAATTTCACCTGGCAGAGCCCAATTTGCTTTTAATACAATACCAAATAACATTACAAGCAGCTAATAGCTCTGGTATTCAAGCCTTGTGTATGTTTCCAAATAGGTCCAATGGACATGCAGCCCAGGCAAATTCCCAGTTGATTCCCAGTTGAAAGTTGTTCGATTTTTTCCGTGACGGAACTAACTGGTTTCAACTTTTTTAACTGGTCTTAACTGAATTTCAACTGGTCAGTAAAAACCTAGGTTGAAATGTTCCATTTTCCGTCACGGAATCAACTGATTCCAACTGGATATTCAACTGGGATCCACTGGCTTTCAACTGGGTCGTTGAAACCATTTCGGCTGGAATCACTGGGATTTGACCTGGGAGGTGGGAGTTGGATTACACGGTGGCTCTGAGATGAATAAACCTGAGATTGAAGCAAAGTTGTTGTCATTGACACACTCTAGAACCACTGACCTCTACAACATGGATAGCAGGTCTAAGTCGCCGATTGAACAACAGAAGTTGCTTTTTTGCCTTCTCAATATGGCGGGAAATACATAATGCATACACCTGCTGGTGCACATATTCCACACAGATGTTCTATTGTATACAAATCCTTTAACTTGGACATAAGGTGAAGCCATTTTAAGAAGGGCAAAATGCACTTCCTGTGGTTTCAAGCGGCGACCATTCAACGGTGCGGGACCCGCTATCCAGTGTGTAGATTTCAGTCGCTCTAGACATGGGGCTGGGGCATAGTCCTTCTATGCTGTTGTTTTTGTTTCGCCCCCCATTGGGGGGCTAAGGGGAAAACCAAGTGTTCCTTCATAATAATTATTGAATCATCTATAACGCTGTTCGCGAAATACAAGTTGCACATTCTTGAAAAGAATAAAATTCACCCATCCCCCCAATTTCATTTCCCCCATAGTCATTGACCAATGTACACGAGACCTTTGCAAAGAAACATGGAGCTAAAATCATTCAATCACCGGCCCGGAATGCCGTGAGAAAAAACTTCAGATTCTTTTCATCTGGGAGTGCTTGGATCATTCTATATTGTCTCTCGCAGTCAAAAGATTTCAGGTGTTAATACCCCTGCGAATTTCAGACTTAGACTGAAAACTGTTTTTCATGACGTAAGCACAAAATACTTATCTCCATTCACAAATAATCATCTCGAGCTTCGATAGTGAGTGTCCATTCACTTTGCCGTATTTTTCATCATTTATTTGAAAAGGAGAAAGACGAACACCATCATGAAAGTCTGTTGGCTGGGACAACTTTAACACTTCATTTCTATTCAAAAAATATCCAGCGTTTTCAGAACAAAACTATTGTCAACAACCTACAGGTGTCCCAGAATGATCAGTACCCATCGATACCCAAAATTTTTATTTTTTTTTTTTCCATCGAAAATCAATAAACATAGGTAAGCTGGTTTAAGGTCCAACTTCATTATACTGTAAACGCTTCTCATAAGAAATTTGAATTTGAAAATCGGCTACCCAAAGTGAAAATAACTCATTGTGTTTGAGGTGCAGATTCATCCTTTGGGCAAAGTGAAAGAAAATGGATGTGTGTGTTATCCCTCGACTTACCAAGCCTTTTTGCATCACATTGTCCTCTTTTGGAAATCTATTATTAAGCCTGATCATTTGATTTTGGTTACAATAGATAGCTAGTGGTCATTCTCTTCCCTTGTACCAGATAAGTACCAGCATGTCCTTATGACATCACATGACGTCATAAAGACCTTAGGCAGCAAATAATTGTCAATTTAAGAAAAACACAACCGTGCGCAATAGGCGCAATTCAATTTGGCACCCAAATATTAGGACTATCAGAATTTTTAAGGTGGTTTTGGCTCTAAATCATGGCAAAAAAGACAGCCTTTTATCTAATGACCGAGGGTTTTTGAAGTGCTTTATTCTGCAGAGAAAGTACCAAAAGAGAATAGGCTAAAAATGCTTGTGTGCACCACTGAGCTTCGTCTCGCGAGGTTTATGACATTATTTTGACGTCCCGTACCGGGCATATTAGTACTCATTTGGTTATCGAAGGAAAAAAGGAGGACCACAGCTCTATATTGGTACCACAAAATCACACGTTTGAGTGTTTAATAACGAATACCCGAAGGGACTAAAAGCATGTTGTAAAACAGCTTGCCAGGAAGAGGGTAAAAGTACACATTACAGTTTTTTCACTGAGCCCAAGGATGCATTAAAATCAGCACCTCTAACACAATGGAGTGTATTTTCACTTTGGTTAGTCCGAATTTCACGATTCAAAATTCTATGAAAGGTTACGTATAATGGAAGTTGGAATCTGAAACCAGGTCACTAATGTATTGATTTCTATGGAAAAAAATCCCCGTTAAACATTTTGGGTAATCGATGGGGACTAAAATCATTCTGGGACACCCTGTTAATATTATAATCGTAAAATTGGTCAGCATTATGAAAGAGGACGGGTATTTTGTTACCCCAACACAATCGTGGAGGTGAATAAAACCTGCTATAACAATGGGCTTCCGCACATACGGAAATACCGGGCCCATTCTATATCTGTAGCTCATGGTTTGCTGAAGTCTATAGAATACATATGCAAGGAGTCCCTGATATGGGAAAAACTAAATTGAGGGTGGTGACATTTTATTAATTTTCAAGAAAATGTGCCACTTTTGTGTTGCGGGAACAGGACAGTTAATGATTTAATAATTATTACGGAATTACACTTGGTTTTCCCGTGCCCCATGCTGGGCACAACCAGAATTTTGTTATGCAGTAGTTGTTATCATGGGGTTCTACGCACCATAGTCTTCTCGAAACGTATCGAAGCAGAGTTGTTTCGGCTTGCAATGACTTGGCCGCACGGACTGCGCTGGTGGAGCGCCTAAGTTTTAATGAGCGAGGTATCCGGTAGATCAGGCAATTTTACAAAATGTTAGGTTTATCATCTCAGGGAGGTGACGGTCATCGTACCCAAAATGGCACTTAGGTAGACTTAAAGTTTTTTTCTATTATACCAAACCAAACTTCAAAATTGTTTCAACATATAAAAGCGGGTGTGGCAGGAGGATAGTCCTTCGGGCTCACAGTCGGGAAACAATGATAAACAATAGGGCTATAGATTCAGTTGACTATTAAGCAACATTCTGTTGACGCTTTATTCCGTTGTCGTCTATGGAGCCCGGACCATACTCCCTGCCGGACCTCTATGATTACTTTTCACACCGGCAACATTGAACCAGAAGTCGGCCAAATAGTCGGGTAGCGCAAGACTATTCAGCAAATATTTGAACAATAGTCATTTCATAATAAAACGATCAGATTTTGAGATCTGTTATTGGTAAATATTGTTTGTCATTACCCAAAATACCACCTACCTTCCTTATGTGAACCTGAAACTCAGAAAAGTGTGTAACATTCACTCAAGAAGAAAGAAAAATGCCAACGACATAATCACCTATACCATTCAAAAAGTACTGTGAAAGAACAATATAAACATTGACAATTAAATACGTGACTCAATCAAAGAATGACA
>JAMKCH010017682.1:0-72173 GCA_023653785.1 Ophioderma brevispina | reverse complement strand
TACAAGGCACATTTAGAGAGTATGTTGTATGAAAACAGGCCCCTCTTGTGGACTAACCACTGGGTTTAAACCCGTATAAAGTTAGTCTCCCTTTCAGAATACCAAACCATAGAGATGTTCAATAGATTCCACAACACTAAATAGATCGGGTCTGGCAAACTCTGGCCGAAAAGGTGGTTGTTTAGAAAAAAAAAGGTAAAAAATTAAAACTGGGGGTAGGTCTAAGTTAATTGAAAAATAGTAGAAGAAAAAACTGAACTTTACTGGGCCATCTTGTGTTAGACATATTTTAAAGATAATAATAAGCAACAATATAAGACAAAAAGGTGTGTGAGGGACCTACATACTGAGTCGTTCACAGTACTACATTTTACACACATCCCATAGGAATATTTTTGCTAGAAGCCACAGTTCAGAGGGGATCGGAAACTATCGGGTCGTCATGCTTCACAGTAGCTCAAAACCTCTGTGGTCAACTTAGGATCTTCTTGCTTGAATGGGATGGAAGAGGTTCAGCAGTCCAAGGTAATGCATTAATTTAGCAACTGAGTCGCTTCGTTAAATAATGGGAAAAAAGGACATCGCCGGTTAAGGAGATAAGGAGGCCCTCCTATATCATAATAGTTATATTTAACCATCAATTTTTGAGTTGGTGTTTGACAACTTACTTTGTCATGTACGCAAGGTATTTTTATCCCCACAAAAACACTTGATCAAGAAAAAATGAGAAAAGTCTGAGAAACTTCAGGGGCATGCTCTCTGGAAAAAGCAAAGCTTTTAGGAATGACCATTTCAATGACCATTGCTTACTTATATGAAGAAACAGGAAGATAATACATAGCCGCCCTTTGTTATTGAGCTTGTAAGTGACGCCTATAGATAGACCTTTGTCTTTCATAGATACAAAGATGCACACGACAGCCCTCCCTATAACAATACCCCAAATACCTATAGCATGCTGCTAAGATTTGGATTATACAACCGTCTTCACACCAAGCGACTCGGAATACAACACAATCGGCACATGACCACGCTATTTACATCATGAGCAAGTATTAACTACACTATGAGATAATCTAATACAATGTCCCGTGCGCAGTTCAGTAGCTTTCATTCACATTGTTTGAGCAAATACATCCCCCTGTTGTAATTTTAGTATGATTTATGATACCAGGACGTGCTGGTCAGCTGTTTTAACATGTACTCATCCAAGCCACTGAACAGAGCCCTTGGTGAGATAGATTTAGCTGCCTTACAATATAGTGATATGGTGAGGGTTGTATGTAAAAAGTTCGTTGTTGTTTGGCAATTCCCATTTTAGGGTTCGGCCCCCCAGAAAACAAAAATGCAAAACTGAGGTCTTTCCACCCCAAGAACCAGAATGCCATCACATTATATGTTGCTAATAATATAGCGGACGTATCCTTGCAAACGCGGCATTGTGGTTCTTGGCGGTGGAAAGGCTTCAAATATGGAAGTTTTAATTGTCCATTTGAAGCCTGTATTATAAATTTACATTAAAACCGACTTTTGGGGAATTTATGTAAAAGTGGGATTGTTTGAAAATCAGCAAAGGTAAACTTTGAGCATGTCGCTTTTATAATGCAAAAAGTTTCAAGTCAAAGTTCTCATGAAAACTATAGAGGGCGTCATTTCATTCCTTATCCGGCGATGTCCTTTACGTTTTAATTAGGGCCATTTTGTACATTAAACCAATGGCAATTATTTGGTGGTGTGCAACCAATATGAATTCCATTTGAGATGGTTATATGCTAATGTTGAATTGAACCTCTGAAAATAGCATACAGTCTGTATGTTCACTGTGTAAGTTGGGAATAAAATACAAAAACCACCATTGGAGATCGACTGGGCTGTTATCTTTGCCAACTGATATAAAAACTTTGTGATTGATGAAAATTTCATACTAGTACTAGTTCTACAGCAGAGGGTGTTTGAATCCATCCCATGATGCATAGCATGTGCATGTCTACAGTACTGTACTACAACCCACATGTCAGTACTTAGGGATAAAAAGTGGTCCAAAATTTTTAAGAAACCAAAGACATTTCATAATCATGCAAAAACTTGCCTAAGTACTAATGCTTTGTGGGCTCAAAATGAGCATTAAAGTCAGGGGTTTTTAATTGTGAAGAATAGGATGTTTATGTGATCACATGACCCTATTGAGTGAAATTCCCAAAACTGGTGCATTGTGGGATTGACTCCAAACACCCTTGGTTTCCGGTGACATTGATGTAGGATAATCTTCCCTGATAAAATGTTGATGCATTGTAAAATATATATCGGACACTGTTGCACACCTGTAGCATTGAATCCTGTGGGGAATTTTCTACTCAATTAACAAAAAAACCCAAGATGATGATGCCTCGCTGTTGGGCAAACAGTTTTTCCAAGTAAAAAAGGGTAAATGCCCAAGCGACATGTTAATGTAGGATGCATGTGAGTGCCTGTGGGATAGGAGTCCTAAAGTTGCCTATGAGTGCCTGAGCATTTACGCCATATGGAATCATTAAGGACACCGAATAATGCAGAGATCACATTTAATGGTTTTGAAATTTTCTCTTGTGAGGATACAATGACGAATCAACCGGGAGCTGAAAATTGCCGTACAAGTATAAGCCAAAGTGATAAAAAAGATGGCAGCACAGACTCACCACTGCATCAACATGCATCCAATCCAGATGGGTAAACTTCTTGAGATATACAGAGGGCTGTCCTTCATGAAGACTGGAGATGTCTGCATGTAAGTATATGCGGTAATGTTGTGCAAGGTTATAACAAAGGGGGTTTCAAATACGTGGATTGGGTTTCCGGACCGGATGTTTATCTTTACCGAAATTTTACAACAAAACGCAATCTAGTTATTTAAAATAAATAGCGCATATTCTATGGTGTTTGGTGTCATACGTCATTTTTTGTCATTAACTGTTCGAAAAACCGTTTTTGCTGTTGTAAATAATTTTACTAGTAACAAGTACCAGTTGATTGCCTTGAATTTTGCCAACCACAAATTATGCGCGTTAGTTTAAAGCAGGGTACTAAACGTGGATGTGTGCATGGAGTGAGCCGTATCTACCTCAAGTACTGTACACATGGTGCATGTGGTAGGAATTCCGCCTTAGGTAAAAAATGATTTCGGTTAGGAAACCCAAAATCCACGTATTGCAGTCTTTTGCCCATACATATGGGCACACCAGAATTAGAATTTAGTGCTGGAACAGGTGGGCTATCTCTATGCAAAGTAAGAATGCAAAATGCTTAAACTGTTGCAGCTATAATAATAAAAATATAAGAAATGTATAATAAGGGGGGCACCACCTAAATGGTTCCAGTAAAAATTGTGAGGGATACTAAGTAGTCCTTTTTAAAAAACCCAATTTGCTAACATGTTTAGGCGCATATCGTGTTAACTATTTGAACTTGGAAAGTAAAAATTGGGTATAAAGGGGGGGAAAAGCTATTGAATTTCTGAACTGATATAGGAAAAAAGCGGTGAAATTTGGTTATTTTACAAAACAAAAATTGTAAGGAACATATACCATTCAGAGGGGACTGTCGGGGTTCTCAATTGAGACAACTCGCATATGTTGGCAGCAAGGGCTGTAGCAAAACAAATTAACCCTGAATTTTGTCTTGGTGAATATAAATGAAAAAGAACACAAAAGGCTCAAGTTCACAGCTGTTTGAAGTCTCATTTATATGACCAACCCAGAATAATGAATTTTGAACCTAAGACCATCTAAATTTTTGAGGTTATACAAATGTTTGTTACATTTGGCCCCTGAAACCTTTAGTTGTAATCATGAACCCTCTTATACTTCAAGATGGCCAATATTAACCACAAAAAAAAGTGCCAAGTTTGGACCAAGGTTACCACAGATCGAATCTGTGGTAGAGGGCTATAAACCCACTACCACAGACGATAGGTAACTCCATGCGTGCCAGCTCCAGTGTTTACCCTCCTTTCCTTATTTACAAAATTAAATGTGATCTAAAAACCTTTCGAAATTAGTTAGTCATTCGTATTATGCCCAACCCAAATGCATGGTTAACACGTTCATGAAACTAATTAACATAACTACTTAAATTTAAACCTGGGGGGGGGGGTTCCAATTTGATTGGGTAGGGACCTGCCCTCCAGGACTCAAGAAGTGGACCCGGACTACTTATTACCTCTCCTTCTTGCCAATATAATGGAACCCATATCGTCGTCTCTGCCTGCTCCCCCGCACCCTTTCCCCCTTTCCTTCTTTTCATTCAACTTTCTATCTTTTCCCCCCCCCCCTTTTTCCCTCGTTATACCGTATGTCAAGTGGACCCAAAACTTCTACCTCTCCTTCTTGCAAATAAATGACCCCCATTTAGACCAGATTTCTTTTCGTATTAACAGCGAACGCCAAATCAAATACCCTGGGCAAATACCCACGTATCTTTGCTTCGCGACTTGGTGGCAATGTTGAAGGCCACGACGAACGTCACTATGATGAAACCAGGCGATCCTAAATAAATCTGGATAGCGAACTCGATTGATGAAAGAGAATGGATACCATATCTGCACACACTGATTCGCATGAAATCTGTAGCTTATAGTTCGCCAGTCGTACGTGGCGCTATCACGCAAGTCATACCCCGGTTTACGTCATGATTACGTTTGTGCATAAAAATTAGTAGCTTATCGATATCGAAATTGTCTATGGGATTTGTACACAGTGTCACTATGCATGATAAAACCAGCGGACAGACGTAACAAACAGACGGATTCCGTAATTATGATGACTAAGTTTGCAAAATCAATACGAGTCGAATTATGCGTTAGAGCTGATACGTCACGGCCGTCCACCATCACGGATGCCGTAGCCCAAAATATACAAAAACAATCAAATCAACACCGATCATTATACCACAAAGGGGTGGGTCATAATTATAACAGTGTGAAAAAAAAGGGGACGTCATAGTTATACCAGAAGGCTGATTTTGCCGACCCTATCAGCGCGCGTTCGTTAGGCGTTTTGTACTAAGGAACCCCCCGGGGATTTCAATCACCATAAACTGCAAATTGTCAATGAAGTTTCAAATATTACGTGAACCCGGCTAATGTTGTGCCAAAATGCACGTGTATTAAATAACTAAAGTGACGTATAAGGTCTGCCAAACTACTTTTACACAAGGGAGACCATCCAGTTTTTCATCATGGCACTTTCACAAAATTCACCACTGTTCCCGTTTACCAACGTACGGATAGGATTGCACTTCGCACAATACAGGTTTGGCAAGGATAATTCCAGGGTATCTAGGGGAGATTACGGCGTGGAGACCAGGAATCTCATGTAAATCAATGACTATAACGCAATGGCCGCTTCATTCAAAACTCTACGCAGATTAAAAAATAATTCTTAAAACTGATCTATTATTAACAATCATTTGTGAAATGGAAAATTACTAAAATATGACTGGCACTATAAACCATTTGCAAATTTCAAGTGCCTTTTCTGATGGTAAACGCTCCATATTTCACAATTTGATGGAAGTTTTAAGACACGTAACAAATCTCACAAATAGCAGTGGGAAGGGTTAAATGACCTCGAGTCATTTGTGTTAAAGCGTTTTGTGTTTATAAACAACAAATATTTGAGTAGCCTTGTGTGGAGGTGAAACGATCCAGGTTTCTTTCTGTTTCTAATACGAGCTTTATATTTTGAAGCTATTTGTGACGTGTTGGACTGTTAAAATGTGTCCTATGTGATTGATAATAAGGGCACTATTTTGAAGAAGGGAAACAAGTCCATCAAAAAGTAAAATCAGCAGTAAGTTTGCGGTAAAGACGCTAACAGCGCAATGCAAGTAACCGTTGTCTGTGTCAGTGGGTTATTATACACTGCAAAATCTAGATTCGCATCTCGTGTAGACCCAGGCTTCTGTAGTTCAGAGTTAGGCTGGAACAAAGAAAGGAGGGGAAATACTTTGCTTATAAAGAGGAAACCCATGGCATTGTTCACAGGCAAGGATCAGTAGAAAAAAAGGGAAAATATCAAAGATGTATATCTGGATGAGTCTGGGGACAGGGCGGGGGATTAAAAATATTCAGTAAACATTCGTGATATGAAAAAAAATAATGGAATAATTTTCAATGTGAAGGTTTCATTAATGATCGTTCCATATTTCTGTTATGCAGATCCAGAAGGTGTTACTCACCAGATAATCACTAACACACTCTAACAATGCGCCTTTAGGCCAAGTGACTTTGTCCTGCATTGGCAAAAAATGCAGACGAAATAGCGTCATCCTACATCAAGACCATCACTAGCCTGACCCAGCATCAATGATGCCTCCTACTAAAGCAAATGAGTATGAAGGTGGTTTTGATGTCTATTAAGGTGGGTTCCCAGGGTGACTCCAGAGTGCATTAATAGAGTTTAAACCATCTGGGAAAATGTAAGCATTTCATTGGTTGAGCCAGGGTTTTTAATTCTGTTTAATTGAACCCAGGCGACGCGCTGCGTATTGTATTGAAGTTAGTTTTAGGTTGAACGCTCAGTCATACCGCGGTTTGCTACTTTCGCGCGCGCCTGCATATGATCGTTGCGTTTAGCGGGTTGTTCGATTGTGGTTACTGGGTGGTGGCAGTCTTTCTTGTTGTATACGTTCCTCGGCCTCGTTCTTCCACTTAAAATATGGTTATCGACTTGGGTTCAATTGTCGTACAGAGAGTACCAGTTCCCAAATACATAGCTTGATTCTCTAATAAAAAGTTAACTTTTGGTTCAATAGATGGTTTATATAAAACAAATGAAAATCAATGATATGGCCATTTGTTGAACAATTACGTGATTCATGATGGGTTTATAGCTGTCAAAAGGTAAAAATAAAAAAATCCTGCATTTTTCCATATTTTTACATTAGATTTAATTGAAAACCCTACATCCTATTCTATTCTTGCAGATATGAAAGCTGGTGTGGCTTTACATGATTTCCTGAGCTCTGCAGGTTATCATAGGAACATAGTATCTGCACGAGTATTTATATTTTGGATATAGAAAATGGCCATAATTTAAGATATGGCCATTTTTACTCAAAAAACAACCATGAAATTGTAGTTAGGGGGGACTGTGGTTTGATATGATCGCCCGTGGGATTTCTTCCAATGATTAAAAGCATCAACTATTTAGACACCTGAGTAGTCCCAGAGAACCAAAAACACCTTTGATGGAAGAATTCCAAGGGGAGGTGGCAGATGGACGGCCATAGTGATTTTCAAAATGGACGCCATTTGGGGTTTCACTTTATCAAATCATAACCGTGTTGCGAATGTGCTAGCGGACACTAGTTTTTTTGACCGCAACTAGTTGTTAAACACCCTGGAAAGGATAAATGAACATTAAGACCGGCAAGCCCATTTTGTTTTTCAAAATGGCTTGCCAATTACCATGTTTATTGTACATTTTCAGCAGAAAATTTAGTCGTAAGTTATACCAAATTTAAGTTTAGTGGCACAGTCTCATTTAACTAGTCAAGGTGGATATAAAGATGGTTCAAGGATTTGTTGAAGGTAAATAGTAAAATATTCCATTCCATCGTGTATATTAATTGTATTTCAAAAATGGCTGCCATTTTGACACTGTAAAGTCATTTTTTGTGTAACTTATTTCAATACAAGTTATCCATAGGGCATTTATGATCGACCTAAATGCTATGGTGCATTTGGCTCCCGCGAGTCAGCGATATCAACACAGGCAGGAAGGTATTTTACTACATCTAAGTGCCGGTGTGTTTTGTAAGGAACGTTTTATAGTCTGCCGGTTGTAGTCCACCTACCAACGTTAACGAATTAGGGCACTTGATTTCCAGTTGACTCTTCACACATACATGTTGTTATGGAGCCGGATTATTTTCTTCTTTTACATTGGATGTAAAAAGTCCGGGATCCACAGACAACACGGAATAAAGCGTAAAACTAATGTGGCCTGAAGAGTAACACTGAGCATAATATTCGCAACGTTTGTACCAGTGGAGTATGAGTCCAGATGACCTATATCTCCTGCCCACACGCTAAACGCCAGAGCTACTTTCAATCAAGGCCCACGATTCGAATGCGTGGCACTGAATCGCGTGATGGCCACGGACTCGAGAAAGGTAAATGTACGATAGTCATTGTTCATAATCGTACATTGTAGTGGCACGGGCCAAGTGGAGATTCTAATTTTTTACAACATAACTAAACATCCGATTAAACTTGGTTAAAGAAAATACACAAACACTGTTACTATTGTACATAAACAACCCAGGATTACACCACTCAAGAACTTTAGCGCAGGCTATTTTGTAACAGTCCATTATCAAAAATGGCACCTGTAGGGTAGTCAATTTGAGTGTTGATTTAACGGATGTGGAGTATCGGATATTTGGTAGATATGAGTTTAAAAGGTGCACTGTGGAATTGTTTATTTAGTTATTTAGTCATGGTACAAACGAAATGTTGATATGATCAAAACAAGCGCACTATAACCCATTTGCATGATTTCCGATGTCATAGCAGATTAAATGAGGTAGATGTGACCAAATAAAATACAGGCGAACATAATGCATTACACTTCTGTAAAAATGCCAACTGCGGGGTTGTTTTAATGGTATAAGTCCCCCATTCCGACTTTGTGTGGAATTCTTGTTTACCACATGTTAAAGTTTTTCTATCACTGTCGTCAATCAACCTCGCTTTATTATGTACTGTTTAAAATGACCATAAAAAATGTTTCGTTTTAACTGGTAGCTGGAACTCAACAAAATAAAAGGAAAAGCAGTTAAAATACATGTTTGTACGTTTTTTTGGCACATTGTTTAGCGGTCCTTTTTAAACAGTGTGGGAATTGGTTAAGTCCAACTCTTTCTGCATTCAGAGATGCCAGTTTTCCCGGTTTTTTCCCGGAAATCCGGGTTGTTTAACAACCCCAAACACTGCGGTTTTTTTCCTTTTCCGTTTTTTTTTTTTTTTGTTATTACAATTTCCAAAAAACCTGGTTTTTTCCGGTCGTCTGGTAAGCAAAAAATAAAGTATTTGATCAGCGAGCCGCACATGAGTGTTAATGCCAAATGGTTGTTGCCGATATTTGTCGGGAGGAAAAATTGGAAAAAATTAAATTTGTTGAACGGACTGATTATGAAAGATAAAGAATAATGGACTGTCATGGTTGGAGAGAAGCCCATGTCAAAATCCAGTGGTCCCAGCGAACTGTTCATCAACTGGAACCAGTTGACCTCGCAGTTGATCCCAGTTGAATATCCAGTGTAAATTCGGCTGATTCCGTGACGGAAAAAATGGAACAATTTTCAACCAGGTTTTTACTGACATTTGAACTCAGTTTTTGTAAGACCAGTTACAACATTAAAAACAGTTGAAAACCAGTTATTCCGTCACGGTAAAATGGAACACTTTTCACTGGATCAACTGGAATTTTGACCTGGAAATGACACGACAATTTTTTTATCAGAGTATGAGGAAACTGAACAGAAAGCGGAACTGGTGCAAACCTGATGGCCAATTTACATGGATTGACCGTCACCATGGTGTATAAACGCGCGAATTATGGAGCGTCGGGGAAGAAAGCCGATCAAAGGATCAAATGGTCACGCAAATAAAGATGTACATAAAAGAAACAGGAAGGGCATTGAAAGAGACCAGGCTGTTTTTCAAGCCGCTGTTGTGAGGGACTTAACAGAACAATCAGCTGGTAAGGCTAGGTAGGCATGTCAGCCATCATGTCATGCATGTGATTCGGAGTCTTGACTCTTGACTTGATTATCATGACATCTGATTGAAAGTGAACATGAAAAATGTCAACAGTACAATTATTTAATGAAAAATACCAATTCTGTTTGAAATATTATCATTTTTCAAAGAAAGAAATTTGTTACTTCCAGATTGACTTTCTAGTTGATTTAAAAATGCTAAAATCCAGGAAGCTCCATGGGGAGCTGCCCACTGGGCCCCCACGGGGCTCTCGCCCCTGGACCCCGGGCCAATTTCATGGTTTTTTCAATCAGGTGCTGGCAATCTGAGCATGTTGCATTCATCTGCCTCGATGAAGCATCCACAAAATTCTGTACAGAAATATGTTCCATTCTTTCCACCTTTTGCATTGAAAAAATTATTGGCACATCAAAGCTTGGCACAAATCACACTTCACCAAGTTGAATTACTGAATATGGAGAGGAGGCAAAGATGCCATCACTGGCTTGAATTTGCTATTTACCATAGCCTACCGATAGTAATTGGGCTGGGGTAACTTCGGATTTGGTACACTCGATGGTACCTTATATCAGTCCAAACACTGTATGGTTCTCAAATATGATCCAGCCAAGAGATGGGTACAACGTTGGGCTGCTTCACTGAATTCCGCAAGGTCCTTGTTTGTCATTGTTACTCCAGCAGTGAGCAACACCAAGAGATGTTCATGTCTGTGGTGCTGTCCACAACCAACAGGTAGTACTCCTGATCTGCTTCCAGATAGCCCCACTTCTGTAAGGAAACCTTAGATTGGCCAGTTCTGGTTCTCATTCCGTTGAGGCATCGCCATTCAGCCCATGAGAGTCCAGTTCCAGTGGGAGATGCTCACCAGTTTTTTCAATACCGCTAAGATTTTAACTTGGTTATGGCAATTCCATCTTTCCCACAAGGCGCACTCTCTTGACCACCCGTCCTCGGATCTTCAAGAGGTTGGACTTTGCGTAAGAAGAAATCTCTCGGGATTTAAGGTGAAGGCGGTTGGCAGCGGTATCGTCCCCAGACATAGGGTCTTACATTATATACTTGGCAGCTCGTCTTGTGCCATGCCTCGCTAGGCTACGGAACGAGGTATGGTGGAGCAATTCCTGCTAGGTTTTCTGTTGGTGTTGGCCGAGGCAAATCCTGTGATAAGCCGGCAGGATGCATTGTACCAAAACATTGATGGTAGTGGGCTTCGGCCTGATAGCTGTTAAAATGCAGCTCTAGTTCGGAGCCGCCGACCCTCTGATTTGTGCCTGTTTTCGTGCCTTGTAATCCACACTCGAGGAATTGAATTAGGTCATGTAAGTCTCCACCATCATCAAGAACACCACAAAGCTCATCTCCATAGTTCCTAAATGCTACACAATCATTTGATGCCACAATCTGTTATTGGAGAATTTATTCACCATACAACGACTCCTTTCTACTAGTCATTCTGATTCTGGCGCTAGCCAAGACCTCTGTATAGATACATTTTTGTCGCCAGGAGTATTCAAAGACCATATGCCCCCTATTTACAATGCTCTGTAATGCTGCAGAAGGCCTGCATTTTTCTTCCCTTTTTCCTTTTCATGCACTATCATGGACAGATGTCCCTGGGAGATGTGCTGGCAAGGAAGCTGACATTTTGGAATGACTTAAAGAATTTGGTTCAAATATGCCCACGATAATGTATGGTCTTCACATTCGGAGTGGCAGGAAACCTCATTCTGAAGCAATCCTATGTAGCCTGCTTATCAAAGCCATTGTGTGTAAGTTTATTTATCTCGTACTAAATTAACAAATGTAGCAGAGTACCATTGTATCTGTTTTGGAAGCTGGCGATACCTTCTATTTTCTTTATAAGGAGTTGGGTGCGCCAAGTTACACAAGGGCAAGAAACAGCAACATTCGTATGGTCCTGCCCCTACCAGAGCAGCACTTTTATTAGCACATGAGATACCACTACTTCGACGATTACGACCATGAACATATCAAATCCAGGTGCGGCGACCCAATTACTACAGGTGGGGATTTAGTGATGCAATCAAGCCAGTATGAATTGCCCTCCTGTTTCCAGCTTCCAATAAGTCATTTTGGTGAAAGGATGTGGCCCCAATCTTATGTGCCAACAAGTATGCAAATGTAATAATGGACTAACTGTACAGAACTTCTGGTTTTCCATCGAGTCCGATGAAAATCAAGAAATTGTGGACCGAACCAATGTCCCCGGGCCAATCCTGGCAGATGAAGGACGACAACCGTGCTTTAGAACCTTAACATTGTCGATGATTGTGCTAACAACGAATAAACAACGAGGTTGTTTGTTGATGGTGAGCTTGCTCATGATGAATCCATATTTGTGGGGCTCATACCAATTAACCACTCCAAAGTGCCTTTAAAGAAGTTTTAAACTAGCTCACTTTGCTGGTTTTGTGGGCACATTCTGCCTATCTGGTCCTGCTATATGGACTCTACTGCCAAGTTAATTATAATTTAGTAAGTCTGTTTTTATGAAACCATATTTGTGGAAGTATATCCAATTGAACCCACCTACACAATGGCAGTTTTAAGACGCATACCAAATCCAGTATTCCACATCCAGCTCTAATACACCTCTCAGACTACCCTACAGGCACTTAAATGTATCTCATACAAAATAGACTGCTCTACATTTCTTCAGTGGTGTGGATTATGGGTTGTCTAGGTACAATGTTTTGTTTATCTTGTTTAGAGCCCTTGTTTTAATCCAATGGGGTGGAGGCAGTGGCACCCCCTAAACTTTTCCCCGGTGCGTTAAAACGACACTACTTTCGGCAAAGGTAATTGGTTTTATCTTTTTTTCATATTTTGGGCAGTTTTTTTTGTGTAAAGGTAGCACCTTCACCGGGGTAGGGTATGTGCCGTCAAAATCATGTCGCTCGTGTGTGGTGTGTGTGGGGGGGGGGGGGTTGCCACCCAGGATAATTTATGGTCCCCTTTTCTGGTACAATATTACACTTGAGTGGTTAAGCTTCTACAGCTTGATTGTTACTGTAAAACGCTCCATTTCCACAACCTTGAAGTTTGGATTATCGGTTACGGCTTCATGCCCAGATTTCGTTGAAATTCTCCTGAAATGTTGGTATTGTGGTAAAGAAACAGGTGTTCAAATTTTAATTTTTTCCAAAAAGGCGTTTTGGAGATAGGTCACATCATGCTTTTCAAATTCCCATAGACTTTGTAACAGGGACTGATTTTGGCATATAGAAAATGGACCAAACTGTGGGCAATTTGTGAAAACCACACATTTTTTATATTCATTTCTTCATTTTCTTTTCTCAAGTACTTGATAGAGTTTATAAGATTGTTGTTGTATTTTTATGGTTAGAGAATATCAAATATCCATAGCATTTATTTATTTTTTCTGTATGGTCATCAAAACAAATAACAGGTTGTCGCACACAACAACCTTTTTTTTTGGCTGATTATTTCTAGAAATACTAAGGTTCCACTTTTCATAATTTTCTCTAAAGGGAACTAACCACTCTCCTTGGTGATGAATAGGTGGCATATGAAAGGAAATTCAAATTTTAGAAAATTCTCCGTTAGATTTTTCAAGTGGTTTTTTCTATTTGAAATACAGGGTTTTTAATTTTCCCTAAATTATTTTTCCCCTAAAATCATTTTTCTTAAAAAATTAAACACTTGATTTAAAAAAGCCAACGTGAGAATTTAGGTATTTTTGTTTCATACACATTCCCTGGGAGTTTTCCCAGTTTAAAAGCACCTTCCATTAGTCGTGGAAAATGATTTACTGAAAAAATTAGGGCATGTTTAAAAATACATAAAACCTAAAACAAATCGCACTGTCTGGTCCAACTGCAAAAAATATGTGGAGGACAGTTCAATCCTTACCATAATCCAGTTGGGACTAAATTGAATTAGGTGATTTGATTTTATGGCCATTGTTCTGTAAGACCATTTAATCCGATGATCCTACCATTTAAACTGAAAAAACCGCATGAGACATCCAATATCCCTACCTTGATGTGCAAAATGGATTTTCGCCTATTTTTGTGAATATGAACGTGACAATTTTGCAGACTTCCTATTTTATTACCTCATTGCCATGCATGATGCCATATTGGTTTGTTCATACTTTATTTTGGTACAATGAAAGAATAGGACCATAGCTACCGGGCACTGGATCAAAATCATAAGCATGGAGGTGGCAAAATCTTGATAGATAGGTAACAAAGTCACAATGGCTGCCATTTTGGAAATACATTATAACAGAGGATTGAAAGAATCATTTTTTTACTCTTACCAAATAGGAAACATCTATATACATCTTATCTAGTTAAATGGATAATTTAATTATGCGGAGACCATAATTAAATGTAGGAACTCACCACTAAATTCTTCTGAAAATGTACAATAAACTGGTCATTGGTACCATTTTTGAAAAACAAAATGGCTGCCATCTTATGTTCCTCTTCTAATCTATTTTTATCTTTCCATAGCGTGTATATGTGGAAACATGAAGTTTTGGCACCACAACTAGCTTCAAAGCACATTCACACCGATTTTATTATTTAAAATATAACCATAAAATGGCAAGCCACTTTGAAAACCACAGGATTCCACAGTCCCCTTGACTAATACGACGGGTACCAAAATATGAGGAAATTACGGTAAAATGTTAAATGGAGACTATCACCATAATTAACGTTGGTATGAAACTCACCACTAAAATACGATGAAAATGTCTATAAACATGGTAATTGGGTGGCCATTTTGAAAAACAAAATGGCTGGCAGCCGTAATGTTCCTCCTCTAATCTATCTTTATTCTTTCCAAAGAGTTGTAGGTGGTTTAACATGAAGTTTTGAGACCAAAAACTAGCTTACTAGTACATTCACAACTTCGAGTTTATTGACAATTACCAAAATGGCAGCCATTTTTGAAAACCAAGAAATGCGCCATCCTGCCACCCCCCTGGGATTCTCCATCAAAACTCTCCTTTTCTCTGGGACCTACTTAAGGTATATAAATAGGTGGTATGCTTTAATCATTGAAATCACACGGGAATTCCCCCAGTCACCTTGGCCTATTTTAGCAGATTTTGGGGGGAAAATCCCATATCTTAGTTAATGAACATTTTCACATACCTGCCAGCAGGGAAATCATGTAAAGTAACATCAGCTTTCATAATCTGCAAGAAATGAACTATGGGATGGTATGGTTTGGAAATAGCAATATTCGAAATGTAAAAATATGAAACAATAACTGTAAATTTCGTTATTTTTGCAATATCTGACAGTCAAACAGCATGAATCATGCATTGTTTAGACAAAAACACTATTATTGGTTTCATTTTTTTATCATAAGACCATCTAGTGACAAAAATGATTTTTCATTCCAATTTATTCACTCTTGAGCCATCTATGGGACCCCCCCTAAAGGTGGGTGACCCAGTCATGCATGGTTTGTATTAATATTTTTTCAGTTTTCTCCCTCGTATGGAAGCCTATCACCAAAAATCCTGATTACAAATTCTGAGTTATTTTATTTTGGCCATTTGATATTAGAACAACAATGTTTACTGAAATTTTGCAATAGGACAGTGTTTCAACATCAAAAAACACTTTCAGGGCTTTAAATTTCCATCTTACTGGGATAATGTAAATGAACTTTCCTCTGGAGCCCAAGTCTCAATTTTGATTGAGTGAATCAGTTGTTCTAGTTTGTTGATTGGGTCACTCACTCACCTCTAAGGATACATAAAATTGTCTGTTTTCTTAAGAGCATTAAGAACATCCAATACTGCATTATTCATACACTACATTGCATCCAGTCTAGCTGCTGTATGTAACAATATTTATTTTGGGATATCATGCCCACAATTGGGAGTTCAGAAAATTGGTAGTAGGGCCTGTAATATGACCATTCCTTAAATCCACTAGTGGCAGGTGGCATAATAACCCCACCTCGCATGACCAGCACTTATCGCAAATATAACATTAATATTGCTGATGTTTTCTTGCTTGGGCAACTGTCCTATGAAAAGAAAAAAGTCCACTGTCCGTGCTTGTTTTTTTTTTTCCCTTGGGGCATTTTTATCCCTCAGAGCACCCAATGCTGACTTGTGCTAAGTGGGCAACAACCGCTAAGAAGATTGTAAAAATATCACTGCCAACATTTACCAGCTTGGAAATAAACCCTTAAAAGGTTGTAAAAACCTGACTGCATGCTGGCTGGCAAGCAACGATCGCTCAGAAGATCGTGAAGACTTTACTGCTGATGTATGTGGCTGGGCATGACCTTTGAGTGATTGTGAAAACCTGGCTGCCAAAGCCTGAATGGCTGGATAACAACATCTCAGATAAAAAAAATAAGAAAAAGAACTGCATGCTGGCTAGCAATAACCTCTTCATAAAATTTGATGATTCCATGACTGCAAAGTGCAATTACTTTCAATTTTGGTTTCACAAACTACAACAACATATAACAGTAGAACAACCATTTTGACCTGTGATGATTGCCCACTGAATACAACACCATTGTGTAATTCATCCATGCGGGACGATATGAGGTGCGGTGCGGTGGCGAAATACTACATTGGCAATTAGAGAAAAATGATCAGCAACTCTAATAATTATAGGTAGTTGGACATTTTATTCAGGAGGAAGTAACAACAACTTGCCACTCCTTTATGAGATCAAATGTTGGAACAACTTCACAACTAACAAAATAAACAAACCCTGGGAATGTGATTGTTAAAAGCTATGTGTATGAAATCTTTAATTTTAGTGTAGAACAGATCACATCGGAAGGTTCTGAATCGGACCGATTTTAAGCTTTTCGAATCTGGATCGGAATCGGCAAAAAATTCCCCTTCCCTACCCCGAGCTCATGACCGATCCCAACAGTTACTACAAGCCTAGAAAAACAGCAAACTCCTTTTCAAACTCGCCTTATTATCAGCCAAATGAAGACCTTAAGCCAAGTTTTTGATTTAATCTACTCAAGCACTTATATCAAACTGAGTCATCATACAAACAATCAACAATAATATGAAGGCCCAACTATGTAGCGTTGCGTGTGTTTTTGCATCACCACGTTTCAGTTACATGAATTCGCATGTCGGCAGTATCAGGGAACTTCCCATTAATTCTTGATAGATGAAACAACGTTCCTAATTGGCTGAGGTATTCTTTCATTTATTACAAATGTATGCAAGTTTGTTCGAATAAAGTTTGTGACAAAATTTTTTAACCCAGGTCATAACAACATTATCATAGTTTTTTATGTAATTTATAAGGGGGTATTGATGTGTCAAAATTGTTACTACTTTTAATCCATTTGGAGAAATATTCTTAAATAATTTATTCAGAAATTCACATATTCATTGTGCGAACCCCGAAGTGTCAACTTAGAAGCAAATCTGGCTGCCCGGTCGACTGCAAAGACAATGTGATGGCAGGAGTATCGTGTGAGCGGTCAGAAAAACCCTGGAAAATATTTTTTTCCTGTCTGTGTAAAACTATCGCATTTTCAAGTAGATTGTTACTTTTCTGTACTACAATTATCAGTCAATAATGTACGTTGATCATTATAGCATAAGTAATAAACAAAGTTCAGAGAGCAAATGTTACAGTGTACAGAAATCCCACACTGTGCAAATCCCACACGGTCACTGACATCACCAGAGAAATCGGGAATCTAATCGAAATCCGGCCGTCAACCTCAACATTATCGGAGATCGGTCCGATTTCAAGAAGCGTGTGGATCGGTTTTCTACACTATTTATTTGAGGGCGAATCTATTTGGGCCCAACAGTAAATACTTTGAATGTAGAAGGGGTTTACCTATCTTCGAGTCACAACACGAAGATAAAATCTAGTGTAGAACCGATCACATCGTAAGGTTCTGAACCGGGCCGATTTAAAGCTTATCGGATCTGGATCGGAATCCAGAAAGTGGCAAAACCTCATTTAAAAAACTCACTTATCTGCCAAATGAAGATCTTAGACCTATATGTTTTCGAATGAATTTACTCAATTCCCACATTAGAACCAACCAGAGTCATCAGACAAATATTCACATTGGCACTTCAATATGATGTCATGTGTGTTTTGCTATTCGCAATCTTTAAGTTGACATTACCAGGGAATTTCCCGTAATTCTTGATGAATGAAACAACGTTCCTGATTGGCTGGGTATTCTTTTCATTTTATTAAAAATTTAATGCAAGTTTGTTGAATAATTTTGAGACAAAACTTTTATCACAGCATAACCAAACATCATAATGTTTTTATGTAAAATTTCATCAAGGGGTATGTGATGCTTTTCATTGTTTACTTTTTATATCCATTTTGTTGAAATATTCTAGAATATTTCCAGAAATTCACGAACTTTCCACCCATCATGCATGCATTGCGCTAACCCTTGCCAATCAACCTAATCAAATATGGCTCTGGTTAATCGCTGTCGGCGGGCGACTGCAGAGATGATGCGGTGGAGAGGGTATCATGGAGCTCAGAACATCTGGAAAACAGTTTTTTTCCTTCCACGTTTCGTTAAAACTGGTCGCTTTCAAGTAGATTGTACTTTTCTGGATTGCTACAAGTTAATCAGTCCAATATGTAATTTGATCATTATCAAGCATAAGAATAGGAAACAAATTTCAAGATCAAATATGGTTACGTGTCCAGAATACCGAACCTTTTTTTGCTGCAATCACACGGTCACTTGACCATCACCAGAGAAATCGGTATTTGAATCGGAACGGCCGATCAGACCTCACAATGATCGGAATCGGCCTATTCGAGCAGTTGATCGGTTCTACACTTTTATTTGAGGCCAATCTATTTTGGGCCTAACAGTAATACTTTGAATGTAGAAGGTTTTTACATTATCTTATAGTACAGAACGATAGGTATAAAACTAGTGTAGAACCGATCACACCGGAAGGTTCTGAACCGGGCTGATTTTAAGCTGTCTCGGATCTGGATCGGAATCCAGAAAGATGGGCAACACCCTCATTTTAACTCACCTTATGCCAAATGAAGACCATAGACCTACTTGTTTTTCGAATGAATTTACTCAATCCAGCATTTATAAACCAACCAGAGCATCAACAAATATTCACAATTGGCAACTTCAAATATGAATTGTGCATGTGTGTTTTGTAATTCGCAAATCTTTAAGTTACATATACCCGGGAATTTCCCGTAATGTCTTGATGAGATGAAACAACGATCCTGATTGGCTGAGGTTCCTTTCATTTTTATTAAAAATTTAATGCAAGTTGGTTTGATACATTTTTGAGACAAAACTTTTCATCAACAGTCCTACAACACATAGTTTTTTAATCGTAAATTTTATCAAGGGGTAGTGATGTTTCATTGTGTACTTTTTAATCTCCAATTTGTTGAAATATTCTAGAAATTTCTAGAAATTTCACGAACTTTCCAACCATCATGCATTGGGCGAACCCGGCATCACCTAGCAATAGGCTGGGTTAATCGCTGTCGGCAGCCGACTGCAAAGTGATGCGATAAAGTAGGGTAATCATGGAGCTAAGAAAATCTGGAAAACAGTTTTTTTCCACGGTTTCTGTTAAACCTGTCGCATTTCCAGTAGATTGTAATGATCATTATAGCTTAAGTAATAAAGAAAGTACAATCAAATTTTCAGAGAGCAATTTTACAGTGTACAGGATACCATACCACGGTGCAAGTCTCATGGGTTACTGACATCGCCAGAGAATCGGTATCTGAATCGGAATTGGCGTTGGCCGATCAACCCTAAACATGGATCGAAGATCGGCCGATTCAGAAGCAGTGTGGAATCGGGTTTCTACACTAATAAAATCACCAAAACCTTTTACCAAATTAAGTTCCATTTATGTTAATGCATTTATTTACACCAGCTTATCCAGAAGATGATAATTTTGCATCAGCACAGTTGAAATCATTCATTTCAGTTTGTGTGATAACCTCTCTTCTCATTCTTCTGTGGGACTGTACCAAAGGAAGACCAAACAGACAAAGTGGATTTTGAATATGGAGATGTTGATAACGTGGGAAGGAAGATATTGAAGCAGTATCACCATCATGCATGTTGTTTGTTTGCATCCCCACCCAAAGCCCACATCCATGACTGATTCCAGGTCTAGCAAGTTAACACAATGTAGATAGGGATGGGGAGTTATTTTTCACATATATTGTACTTTGGTCAGGCAGGTCAGGTATCCTTTGAGGGCCTCTACCCTGTCCCAGGTCCGGGTTGTCGGCGGCTAAACCGCACACCATCGGGTTTTTCTTACGAAATCCGATGAGGAGGGTAGCTGGTTACCCTGGTAGAACGAAAAGAAGATCTCAGTACCAGGGCAAATCGCAACTGGAGAGCAATGGCGGCCATCCAGCACTTGCTTCAAGGAAAGTGGCATCCGGTCAATTACTTTTTTGCCACCAATAAATCATCACACAGCAGTGTGCTATGATTTGTTGGAGGTGAATCCAGCCACCCCCACTGTTAGCGGGGACAAACCGGATTTAAGACTTTGGTTTTACTACTACCGTGTCCTCCGTATAATTATCTAATTCCATCCACTTCTGTTTGGACTAGCTCTCATTTATGCAAAGTATTATTGTGCTTGTTCTGATTATGTGTTTTGTGTTTCTCTAACTTTGATAGAGAGCCCGGCCTTGCACATACACCCCATCAAAGTAACAGTGGCCCAGTGGAAACAAACTTGCAGTTTTGATGGTAACACGGCAATAATTTCATGTTGGAAAGCCCTATTCAATACTGTCTATATTGATGGTTACCCATAAAATGGCATTTTTTTTGTTTATATTTGGAATGGAATGATTTGAGTGCTCACATTTCAGGGACGACAATGAGAAAAATACGGCTTATCCATCCTGATATCAAATCGATAACTACCCTGTGTCAATCATGGGGTCCCAAAGACTATTGGAACAAACACAACCTTTAAACAGCAACGCACTGAAAGGGCCCTGTATCATTGGTGCAAATCATAGTCCACCGGGCAGATCCCGTATCGTGTAAAAAAGGTGGCGGCACCCCTGGGAAGTACATAATTTTTGGCAAGATAATTTCTTAATTATAAAATCAGTTCTTTCTAACGGTTGTTTCACCTCTTGTATTTGCACGTTTTCTCAAAAATGAATTATAATTGCCCGCAATTTCTTGTGAAATCTATCACATTAAAATCCTGTATCAAGAATTTGCTACTCACCGCGATTTACAAATAAAATCGTAACGTGTGTACGAACGTTGAACTCTAAACCCGCGGCTAAAGTGCCACACACTCCGTGCGTTCCGAGCCTGATCAGCTGTTGTGATCGTGTTAACATATCAGGCGTCTTCTGTACCCCGAAAAAGATCGGGGAAAGTGCTATGTACTAATTCCTGATTGGAGGTGGAAATAAAAAAGCCATCTACAGATGGAAACCAACGACACGAAAGAAACGGCTTGATTTTTTGTGTTGAGTGGAATTCATGGGCCGTGAGAAGGCACTGCATTGCATGGCAGCATGCGCCCATCTAATCTTTGATGTAACCAGACGGGCTTAACCTGCACCTGGTCATCGAAATACACGATCGCTATTTGTTTGTGAAATGTATTGGCCTAACTGCTTGGTGTCGTGGCCTATATCCTTTATTATATTGTCACGGCCATGGCATTTGGGTTATTGCATTATTTCATGTTTCCATCCCAATTACCTCGTCAATAACTGTCAGACTGTACTGTAGTCGACTGGTAGCCATGTTAACGCATGCATGACTTGGTTGGTCCCTGGTCATTAAGTACTTCCGTATTTTTCAGATAAGATTCAGATTGGTTCCAATTGAATTTTCACTATAAAGGAATGACCAGGTTGTTTTTTATAACTTTAAGCCCCTGCAGCGTAGTATTATCACATGGGCGACAACTTTGACTTTTGGTTGAATATTTATGTGTAGGGACGAGGTTATCATAGGGGGTCACATCGACTTTTTACTATTTTTGGCCCAATGAATTACTGAGCTTTTGTTCGTATGAATGTGGGAAACCCAATCGACAACCTTTTCCATCATTTTTCCATCAAAATTGAGATTTGGTTGGTAATTGAAGATGAAAAGAAAGTCACAACAGAATATTTTCTCAGTCATTATTACCATTACCCCAGTAAAATTTAATAGGGGATTAAGGTGAAATATTTCCTAACAAAACGTCTCCTTTATTGGTCGACCCTATCATGGTCCGATTTTCCATATTTTAATATCCTCCTCACTAAATGTATCCCCCAAAACAATCCTTATTACAAATTAAATTAAATTGGTTTTGGGGTAAGCACAATGTCCCATTAACTGCTGTTCTTCATGTGGTCGACCACATTTGGAGACGTTTTTTCATAACTACTTGAATTTTTCTTGGACTTAAATTTACTTCAGTAATGCAAAAATATGAACTTTGTTCTTGATCCCCAAATATCAATAAAAAATAGGGGGGTGTCCCCTCCTATCTGCTCATTGTCCTTTCCCCCTGCCAGCCCCTAATGAAATGACCTTTGTACATTCTCTATAGAGAAGGACCATGTGTGTTTCTTCCTTAAATTACGTCACCCACCCCTTCAACACCCCACCCACTCTGACCCCAAAAACCAAAAGGTATTCAGAAATCACCCCTCCTTAATTATTAATCCCCCACACTCTTTACGTCATGGGTAAGCCTGCCGTAATTCATTAATAAAAGAAATGGAGGGGTCCTGAACTAAATTTACTCCCATCCCACAATAGAGGTTGTAATTGAGTCCATCCCACAATGCACCAGTTTGTGAAATTCCAATTTTCACCTAACTTAAGGTCAATGTGAATCCCACCAAAGTCATATTTCATAAATGTCAGTCATAACACCCTTGCACTCATTTAGAGCCTGCAGAGTATTTTTATCCCGCAGTTACACTCATTCCAACCAGAACATAGCACATTGTAATGCACTATGGGATTTGTTTAAAAAAAAGTTCATCCTTATTTACTGTTATTCTTTTGTCAATATTTAAAAAAAATTTTAGTATTTTTTTTAAACATTTACGATAGCTTGCATGTTGCTGGTTTTGACAATTCTGCACATAATGTAAAGCTTACAATCCCCACCCCCTCAACACATCGCCACCCAGGATACCTACGCACAGAATATACACACAAACTAAAATATGCTCTCCTTCTAAATTATAACCACTCACTCTGCAGAAATATTGACGTTTTAATCCCCATCAGAATAAATTTTTACCTCTATGGATTTTTGAGATATTCAATCAAGAAGAATTTTCGTCAACATTATTCTCTTTTACGGTTAACCAAGGGCATCGTCTTCCATTGGGATTTCTTGGCGCCTGCCCCATCTGTTATCGACGCTGTTGCTCTGCGCCTCTGGTTTCGCTTTATGGATCATTTGTTAAGTGGTGAGAGACCAAAGTCTGGTAACCAGCGTAGGCTGTTACCAGGTCGTTATTTTGATGATTTTATGTCAGTAGACGTTGACGCGTTGGTAGTTAGACCGCATTCCTTCCTGGAAAACGAACAACTTGTAAACGTGAGAACAAGTGGAATTCTTCTAAGAAGACATTACTCCATTGATTACCACTAGATTTTTCTACTTGTGAGGGGTGCGCCACTTCATGCAATTTCTAAAGGTATTTCCTCTGTGTACACGGTAGCCTATCAGTGATTACAATTGTAACCCTTTGTTACCTATTTGAAATAATGTTTAAGGTCCGTTGATATTTGGTACTAGCCCAAACGTCTAATTGGTGATGGAATCTAGTATAAAACACTTTTACATTATATGGAATGCATCTCACATTCACTGATTCAGGGTCCAGGCAGGTAACATAAGGTGAGGTCAGGGATAGGAAAGTTACCATTCTTAATGAATATTTTTTCTCTATGTAATTAAAGCACCTCGCATTATCTGGAATGCATCTCTCATAGACTGAGTGCAGGTATAGGGAGTTAGCTTTACCCTAACCCATCCGATTGGCAATTAGCAGCAATTTCAATCTTTTCACAGCCGATTTTTGCTGGTTGGACATTAGGAGATTAAAAGGGTTAACTGCCAGTAAGACATGTTCCCCTTGAGAGACCCATGGCCCTTTTGCCTTGAAAGGGCTACCCTGCAAAACCAATGCATTATGGGATACATTTTTCTTAAATGTTGAGCCTAAGTAATGCTAAAAATATTTTTTAAATATATATCCCATAATGCATTGTTTTTGCAGGACAACCCTTTCAAGGCAAAAGGTGTAACTTGAGTTACGCCCTTTTGCCATAAAAGGGCCGTCCATTGCTGTTAACAGCCAGTGGAACATTTTCCCCTCAGGAGATCTAAAATTTCTGTTTGTTGCTAACTAACTGCTGGTGTGATGCTTACCCCGAGAAGCTGTTTAATTTTTACTGCCGGTGGGACATTTTCCCTTCAGGAGATATAAAACTTTCTGTTTGCTGCTAACTGCCGATGTGACGTGTTTGCCTTTTGAGCAATATGGCCACCGTTTTCACCCCATCCCATCATGCACTATTCTCATAAAGGACTTCATTTTTTTTCCTGAACATCCATTGTACGTTTGATTTCCAAATTTGGCAGAGGTGTGTAAGGTAAAGTTTGGCAGACCTGGAAGTAACTCCGTGAGAAAACTCAAAGCTGCTTACAGCCGGTGGGACGTTTTCCCCCTCAGGAGATAGCCAAAAAAGAGCTGCTGCTAATTGCTGCTGTGATGTTTCCCTTGAGAGACTGTTGGCTTTTAACTGCTGGTGTTAACATTTTTCCATTAACTTTTCGCTTGAGGGTAAAAGTTTCACCAGCAGTAAACAAGTACATGTTCTGCTAACTATGCTCATATGTCTAGAACTCTTAATGTTTTGCTGGTTACTGCCGGTCAGATGCTTTGTCGGGTGGTGCGTGTGGTGTGTTAGGGTTAAGGTACAGTGAGTGATCATTCTTATACAGGGCGTATCATTAAAAATGCAACAAAATTTCTCCCCAATTTTTGTGGTAATTGTGTAAAATTACATCAAAATAATTAATGCCATCTTAAAGCCACATATCTCCTCTTTCCAACGATAGTAATTTGTTCATGTGCGGTTATGGATAACCGAGTAATCATTGTTTTTGCACAATGGGACAAAGTGAGCTTGGGACCAAGTTTCAAGTAATGCTAACACAAATCCTATTAAATTTTCCCTCTCTTCTCACTTCAGTCATGCAAGTGAATGGGATTTGTATTGAAACTTGGTCCCAAGCTGGAATGTGTCCCATTGTGCAAAAACAATGATTAATCGGTTATCCATGATGGCCGCCAAACGGAAACCTTGGGACAATATTTGGATTTGGGTAACATCAAAATACTTTAAGTAGATGTCATAGAGATTCTAAAAATCATGTTAGAATTTTAGTTTTAAGGGGGGTGCATGGGAACCCATATAATCTGCTAGACTATTATTATGCTTCCTCTATGTTAATTTAATTTTTGTCTCAGAATTGCTTCAGACACTCTGTAAGATATCATCCATTACTGATGTGCCACAGTTATTTAGTGGAAGTAAGCAAGCCTCTTCAGACAGACGAGATGACGTATGGATGACAGAGGGATGTTTTAGCAATGTCTTGAGCATCTTGAGGCATCATCTTACACGGCAGTCATGGAAACAGGAACCTGCTAGCAGACAGGTGTTCCACTGGTGCTTGGTACAAGTTAAGGTATGATGTGCTTGGTACAAGTTAGGTATGATGTGCTTGGTACAAGTTAAGGTATGATGTGCTTGGTTTATTGGTTAGTTTTAGTTAAGTCCTTCCCGCACCAAATGGCTCATAGGGTGTCGCCTATCTCTGTTTCCATAACCCTAAAGTTGCTGTCAGAATTGTTCAGAGGTCGGCAACGCGCGCGCCGCAATATCTGCATAAAAGGGGCGGAGACTATGGGTAGCTTCATGCGTGATTGACCAATGGGGAGGCCAACCTCCTCAAACAAGCCAATCGGAAGTTCACTTCCGTGTTAACGCACGTCACGCTCGGCGCACGGTAAATAACTCTGAACGATTCTGGCAGAGAGTATAGGTCAAGCGCCTGCCAAATGCAGTGAAAGCTACACTAGGTGGTAAGTCTTCTGGTAGCTCTGCATGATATGTTAACTTCCCCACTCCATTCTTTTAAATGTTGAGTGCCTGACGAGAAGGCAGTGGTATCATTTTTAAAGTCTTTGGTATGACCTGGCCGGGATTCAAATCCATGACCTCCCGACTGTGAGGCGGATGCTCTAAGCACAAAGCCAATACGTCGGTATGGTGTATTGATGCTTTAGCTAAAATGTGCCCATTAAATATGCTGATTACACATCCATTTGTAAATAACCAGCTGGGTATTTCTATTGAGAGATATCATATGTGTTACTTTTTATTCAAATAGTCTATTTGAAAACAAACTTGCATTTTGCTGGCTTCCTGATATTTTTTTGATCTTCATCAAACTATAAACTACTGCCGATTTGAACTTTACAAAATGTCCATTCATTATGTTATATACAACATGCGTCTAAAGGCTCTGCTCTTTGAAACTTCACTGGACTGAGCTTTATGGTGTGGTGCCAAAATGTTCATGACTTCTACTGCACTTCAAGGGGCTCATTACTTGGCATTGCTTATGATGTAGTGTTTTGCAGCAAAATTTGGTGCAAAGTAGCACTGCAGTACAACTTAAGCTGCCGCAATGAAATTGCAGTCATATGCAAGATGCAGTAAGGTGTGGTACGCCTATTTTACCATGTTACTGAAGTCCCTATCTAGCAAGCTTACTGCAGCGTACTGCAACCTCTGATCTGCAGTGCAGTGGAAATATGAACGGACCTTTAATCTTAATAGTTTGAATGGGTCAGCTCACAATCAAGTAATATTTTATAGGACTGGCAATGTTGAATTTTAGTCCAAATTCTTATTCAGTGGGTGGGGTTTAGTATGCATGTACACGCAATATCATTGGTTGTAGTCTAGATTTAATACGAGATGATATTAGATAGCACATTGTCACGCAAGGATTTAATACGAGATGATATTAGATAGCACATTGTCACGCAAGGGCTTATACACGCGTGAAAGCGGTTCCGCAGTGCACGCAGCTAGTACGGCCTGGTTCATTTTTATCCCCCTGGCCCAAAAGGGCATGGGGATTTTGTCATAGCGAAATCTGTCGTCTGTCCGTCTCCACCTGTAACCATCAGATCCCTCATCCGATCTAGATAACACTTGCAACACAGGACCTTAGTATCTACTGCTACTTGCACTGTGACAGACAGGTCTGTAGGTGAAAGGCCATACTTTGCATATTTCAGACTTTTCTGCTCTTATTCCCCAGAAAACGCATGTAAACTCTCTTACCAACCAGCCAGCCATTCCCACCTGTGCAAACCGGCCAGGGGATCTCGCAAGTTTTAACTTGCCGTATTTTTGACAGATAGCCAAACCAACAAATCCTGTCTTTTATTCTCTAAATATGCAGTATCTGAATTAGTTTGTTAGGTTTGACCTTTTGGTGGGATGTTTATGTTGCCATGGAGCTAATTTATGCACTACTTACATTTGCATACAATTACTTACAGCAGTGAATTACTTGTTTTTAACAGCACCCTCATCTTGGAGATCATCTGGAGTTGATCTTGCCGCCAGCTCTTCTCTTTGTGGATGATTACAAGGTGGGTGCCATTTTGAGACAAAGATTGAGATTAAGGCAGACAGCAATGTGTGTGAATAAAATTTATTAGGACTTTGTGGAAAATGCTAAATGATGGCTTTTGTAGGATAAGAGAACAGTTAAAGCAAAATATTGAAATTTTGGTTGGTACACATATGGCTGGATTCTTCATGGTAGTAGCTTAGTCCTACACTTGCAGCTAGGCTAGAATTGTTCTTTTTTTGCTGCATAGTGTACAATCAGCAGCTGTCGGTGAGTAGCCATTAGAGTGATAGAGGAGACAGATTACATATACCTACTGTACGTACTTTGGAAGCCCAATCTTATAGTTACAACATCTTAATTGGCTCAGTGTGTGCTGTGCAGTAACTGCACGTAAACACACAGAAACTGTAGTAAAAGTCACCACATGAGTATGAATCCTGTCTTGTAGTTATAAAGGTGCACCAGGAGATCTCATTGTCATGGCTCACTCATTGGGTATCACCATAGGCGTAAATCCCGGGGTGGATGGGGGGGGGGGGAATATATCCTCCCCAATATTTTGATGTGGGGGGATGGTCAATACGATCATCCCCCCCCCCCCCCAATGTTGATGCCCGTTCATGTGTTTTTGAGCAAAAATAACCTCATATTTTACCGTAAATTCTTGCCCGCTACGCGCGCATTTTGTTCTAATTACAAATGGCAATTTTTTAGCACGTTCCGTGTGCACGTGTGCTAGTAATAGACCTCTTCAGCAAAAACAGTTTCATTCATATATTTCATCAACCTCATCCCCCCAAGCAGTAACTACACACTGAGCAGAAAAAAAAATTGACCTTGCAAATTTTGAATCCAAAAACTGAAAAGTACCCTGCTGAAATATCTAAGTTTAATAACTCAACTTTGTGCAAGGAATGAGACTTTCATTATCAGCATAGCAGATATCATATCATTTTGTGTGAATACTTTATAATTCAAATGTATGACTGTTGTGTATATTTGAAACATTAATTTCCAGACTGCTAAGTATTGATATGTATCCCCCCAAAAAGTAATTGTCCTCAATTTGATTTCTTCAAAATCTTTATTTTTCAGGCTGAGAACAAGATTCTTGGTATCAGGTGTTTGCAGCATATAATTGACAATGTGGTAAGGTATAAGAAAGTAACCCAATATTTTAATGAAATCTAGTAAATATAATTAGAGTGTGTTCACTGTAATGTGAAACATGACCTCTCATAAAATACTAAAGAAGTTCAAGGCCAATATGCATTCTTGAGTAAAGAGTATTTTGTCACAATTTGGAACATCTTTTGTGCATGTGTAGAATTTAGTGATGTTCCGCCTTTTGCTGAACTGACTATAGTTTTATTTCGATTTCAATATTAACTTTGCTGTTTTCATAAATTTTAAACATTTCAATTTGTAAGAAATGCAGTGTGCACTTAATTGGACTCAAAGGTTGCTATAATGGCTGTTAGTTAGTAAATCTGGTTTATGAAAGCAGTAGACAGGACTCACATAACATAGAAAACATGAAAATCGCCCCCTTTCAAAATGCACTGCACCCTTCGCTGGTTACCAAAATGCCTGCACTCAGTAACAGGGAGAGAAACTGATGGGAAGTTGTATACAGCTTCCCAGCAGTTTGTTTCCCCATAACTATGTTAACAACTGAGTCCAGGTATATTGAAAATCAATGAAGGGCACACAGTGTATTTTGGAGATTATGAATAGAATGAATTTTGTGAAAAATAGATTCCAGACCTACAAAAATAAATTTAGAAGATGCGAGAAGTCAGGAAAACATTAAATTTGATATGTCCATTTTAATATGATTAAGGGTATGTAATATTGTGTCTTAATTTGATTATTGCAGATGATGGGACGTCAAAGTGTAAATTTGGCACAAAAATCCTTCGAATTTAGTTAACATTCTGGAAAATGGAACCCACATTTTTTGTTGTTAAAGCAGTGGGTCATGATATGGTTCCTATGGGCCAATGACCTATGGGCCAATGAAGTACACATTTTTGCTTCTACTAGCCAAATGGCTGGACTGATTTAACTCAAATTTGTGATCAGATATTTTGGTGATATTCTTCCATATGAGGGAGAAAACAACATGAAAAATCGGACCATGATCGGGTCACCCACCTTTTAAGTGAGTTAGGACAGTGATGTGAAGCTAACGAGTGATCAGTAACGTACATTCTAACATATTCACAGGATCCAACAGAGCTGAGCTGGTATGGTCGTAGTCTAGTCATCTACGAGGCCTTGCAACATCTCCTATACAGTCAGGACGCAGCATTACTGGAGGTTCTCTATCCATGTTTGTTGGGGATACTTGGGGTAATAGAGAAAGCACCACATAAAGCTGATGAAATTAGAAAGGTATTAAAATGAAAATTTGATGTGTTAGTTGGCTTGTTTCTATTTGAGTAAAAGGCAAAAGCCAGCTTGTGCTGGTTAATTGATTAGTATAATCAACATCTTCAAAACAATTTGAAACTTAATAAGTAGTTTTTAATGTAGGAGTAACTTAGAATTAGGATAGTGGGTACAATCAGGAATTGTAGGTTTGGTGTAAAAATTAATTAGTTGTTTGAAATCTACTAACTGTACATGCCACGTACTGCATCTACCCCTACAGTTATAAAAGTCTTAACGTACCAGAAATGGGCGGAAAGTTGAACCAAAACATGACAAATTAATAGTGGCATGCCCAGTATCTTTTGTATTGAGAGGGCACAAGAATCATTTCCTCCCGAATCAGTGCCACTTTTTTTTTTTTTTTTTTTTTGGGGGGGGGGAGGAGAACAGAATCAGCCTACTTCAACTTAACAATGTACTTATAAATTGATATTGTTATAAGGCTGCTGCCTCTATATTCATGCCTCTGGATTGCAGAAAATGATATTAAAAGTTTGAACTGTGGGAAAAGTTATTGATGACTCGGGCTGCAGCGCCTCTGCAAAAAAATCCTTTAAAAGAATTGTACTGACAGAACATAATTTCCCCCTTCTGAATGGATCTTTTCCCTTGAATGACAAACCAAACTGGGGAACGTGCCCCTCACCCCCCCCCCCCCCCCCCCCCCCCCTTGCACATACTACTGTTGGTTAATCCATACTTAAGCATCCTGTGTGAATAACATTAATATGACCTGAAACTCTAGTCTTAAGAGAAACTAATTTCCATTTGTCCATTGTCAAACATTTCTGCAACAGGGACCAGGCCATATTTCAATAGGTTTGGTCTCTATCTGTCAACTGGCTTACAATACAGATGATGGATAGTTTCTTGATCAAGAATGAAGTAAATTTGTTTTGGTGAATTATTTGCTGTGGCATGACATTGCCCTGAAATGGAAATGTTGAGATGATGCAATTGTAGCTGGGTGTTTTGAGAAATGCTGAGCTCTTCACGTCTGTGCAATATTTGTAGAATTTTGTACTGGTGTGCAGACAATGTTTTTAATTTCTTGGTTTTAATGTTTTTCATTTTCAATCTGGCTGTTCTTCTCACCCATATTCTGTTGTAATTGGCTACCAAAGAAAGGTCTAGGATTTAGTCTCTGTCCGTTGTTACAACAACAACTCAGAACAGGAAAGAATTTTTGAAAAACACTAATATATTTTCAGCCATTTTGAGTGAGATGTGCAAAAACACATTCATGTTTATCAATAAAAAAGAAAAATAAATTGTAGAATGTTAAATGCTACTTTTCTTGTAGTCTTCTGGGCTAACTTTAGAGAACCACAGAATTCAAGGCTGCCAATGTTTTTATTTTCCAGAAAAAACAACGTCAAATATAGCACTTTGTTTCAAATGCACTATCGGGGACTAATTTGAGCTAATTAATATGTATTAACATCCATTTTGTCACCGTGTAACTTCTAAAGCACTTGGAAATAATCTTTATGATGAAACCTTATGTAGTTTAGACAACAAAAAGATAATTTTGGAAATAATTGGACTAATTAAATATGCCCACTACTTTAAGATTAAATTTCTTGTTGTCTTAGTCACTTGAGCTGCGTTTCACCCAGTGGCGGATCCAGAATCAGAAAAGCAGGGGCACAAAGTAGAGTTAAAAATTGTGTGTTATCAACCAACACGTTGAACTGGTTCACATTAACTCTGTATTGTAGCTAGGAATTTCGTATAGTGGTCCACTTGATACAACAATAATCCTACTTCAATAAAGAGTTCTGCATGAATAAGTCTTGTTTGCCGATACCTCGCAATATTTAACTCTTCCTTGTGTCCCTGCTTTTCTGATTCTGGATCCGCCACTGGTTTCACCTATGCACTAAATAGCTTGTTAGTGCTATTGGTCATGAGGATCGCCAGGAATTAGCTTGTCTCAGTGGTCCAAAGTGCAAAATTGAATGTGGTACCAATTTGATTAGTTTCTCAGTTTGTAGCTCATTACCTTGGCTGACAAACGGTGCCTTTTGATATGATGTATTATATTGATTTGACATGCATATGTTTCTTGAATTTTTAATGTTATGTTTTTATGCTATTTTGTATAATGTATTAAGTTGGCGTTTGGGATGATTTGAAACTTAATCAAGTTAATCCATACCAATTGCATTAACTGTTTCTGTATTTGATGTTCATTTTCCAGCCGAATCGCTATGACACGGTGTTCCAGACCATCCTTACCAACATGGAGTTTGAACAGAAGCTTATCCTGAGGAGAATCCATGCCAAGTGCCTGGCCGCATTTATTGACAGGATGGCCATTACTGTATTACGCCATATGAAGGTAAATCTAGAAACCATCCCTTGTATATAACAATTTCATGAGATTCCGCTTATCTTTAGATCCAATGCAAGGATTTCGAAGCAAACGTACAAGTGCTTTAGTTGCATGACTCCTTGGAACACTATTCACTACAGCATAACTACTATTTAAAAAAGTCAGTGCCTGTGAGTGCCTACTTGGTGTTGACCCTTGAGGAGATCACAAAAAAACATGAGTGCTTGCTAGGCATTTGCCATCGGAAACCCAAATGCTGTTGCCTGCCCATGGGGCATTAACATTTTTTTCCAAGGAAATGCGCAGGTTGCATTTGAATGCACAAATGCCTATGTGAGTGCCTGTTGGGCATTTTAGTGATTCCTAAAATTTGCCTTTGAGTGTCTGCTGGGTGTTAAGTCCATATGACTTATTAGGGTTAATATAACATAATTTTGCTGATCTGATTCGCTGCGTACCTGTATTTAACAATTGTTTCAGCCAAATCACATCGATGCTGATATGACCAAATTTGTTGCATGTTTGTTTGTTTCAGAACCTGTTGCTGTTAAATTGTTTTAAAGTACCGTTTTAAAGTACCGCCCTCTAATTTATTTCAACAGAGATTATTACGTGTTCTTCTAAACTTCCTTGAAGTCTATGATGGTGCAGAGCAGACAGCAAGGGTGGATGTACTTTGTGCTCTCAAAGCTCTAATAATCCAAGCGTGGCCAAGGTTAAGACAATTTACAAAACAAACCAACATGTAATAGGTCAAAGGTCATGCAGATGGCAAAGGTTGATATACTATGTGCTCTGAAGGCACTAATAGTACAGGCATGGCCAAGGTAAATAATGCAATGCAACCCAACCTGTAATCCATGTATGTATATGTGGACATAAGCGTGAATGCATGCATGTGCGAGCGTATGCATGTGAGTGACAGTCTGTGTATGTGTGTGTGTGCATGCCTGTATATCATCATTCCAGGTTGGAATGATCAGAGCCCATTTCTTAACCTGATTAATTTTTGGCAGTCCAACTTTGTAAATTCCAATTTTAATTAGATGGTGATAGGTGGTGATAGTTGGGAGTAATTTTAGGTTATGACATCAAAAATTAAAGAGGCCACATTTTGCAAACTAACATCATGTGGATTCTATGTGGCTTAAGGCTTGTTGGTAGTACTTTCAAAGTTGAAATTTTGTCTATCATGTAAATTATCATGTGGGTCGGTCAAGTTCAATGTAGTCATTGGGTTTGGAAGAGGCGGTGGACCGATAGGCGAATAGTGTACGTTGGTATGGGCATGTGTTGAGGAAGGATGACGAGCATGTGTTAAGAAGGGCTTTGAGTTCGAGGTGGGCGGTTTTGAGGAGGAAGGGACATCCAAAGAAGACATGGAAGAAACAAGTGGAGGAGGAGAGTAGGAGGGTTGGGTTGAGGATGGAGGATGCGTTGAATCAGGTAAGGTGGAAGGAAGGAGTCAGGGCGGTTGCTGCAAATGTGAGGTGAATCCGGCCACCCCCGTTGACAGGGATAAAACCGGATTTAAAACTTTGGTTTAGTAGTAGTAGTAGTAGTAATGTAGTCATTAAATCAAACAACCTGAAAAAAATTAAAACTTACTCGGACCAACCTTGAGATCAAGATCACAACATCACAACCTAGCTGAAGGGCGATGATATCACCCGCAACATAGGTTGCTCCGAGTAAGTTGATTTTGTTTCATGGTTGTTTGATTAAAATGCTACTTTGATCATGTGATTAACCACAAATTTCTTTTTTCTTGATAGAATTCCTAACCATTGTGATGCCATTATGAAATCCTTGCTGAGGCTGTTATACGATGTCACAACATGTGATGCTGATGATATCAGTAAAACAGGTAAGGACAGAGTATATCTCAACATGAGTGGATGGCCACTGTTTGAAAGTTGTAAAAGGGGGATGGCCCGATTAAGTATAAAGTTTTCATGTTGATAGAATGGCCTCCACCTATTCAATCCATTTTGATGCGAGAACTAAAAACGCAATTTTGCAAGAATTCCACTAGAATACTGTGTAAAATTAATATTGGTTGACTAAGATGTGGCACATTTTCGCACATAACTTTCAAACCAAACATCCTTTAGGCGACGAAAAAAGAAAACCCTGTTTTACGGGCGAGCGGACCTTTCGAGTAGGGTCGGTCGGTCGGGCGAATTTTTTCTTTTTTAATTTTTTTTCTTTTCTGAAGCTCAAAATTGGCCTAAGATAGCCCCAAAATCTGAAAAATCAAGAGAAAAAATGAAAATTTTTTACAAATTTTCTATAAAAAAATTGCCAAAATTGATAAATTTTGGCAAAAAACAGGCCGATTTTACATGATTTTTGGAAAAAAAAAAAAAAAAAACATTCTGCAAAACTGAAAAATCAGGGTCGGTCGGGCCCGTAAAACAGGGTTTTTTATTTTCGTCGCCTTATCCCTAAGATTTCAGTAAATGAGAAAAATAGTAGCTTTCTTCAGATCCCAAAATTGTGACCACTTCCGGTAAAATCCGGGGTTCTGAGGACGAGGCTATTAGCGATTGGGTCATGGACCTTTAAAGGTCCAACGAGAGATTTTGGGGTATCCATATATTGTGTCCCCAATAGATTTCATGCCTTGTATTTTGGCTACAGAAATGCCTTGAAAGTGAAAACAAAAGGCAATTTGATTCCATAGGCTGAATTTAGTATTTGCTCCTATAGTAAATTTGTACCAAAGAAATGATTCTCAGCTTAAATTTTCACACTGGAATATTTTTGATAGAAAGCTTTACATTAAGGCAAAAATCAGAATTTTCTCATTTTTAGGGACACCTGTTATGTGAAATCTCTTGTTGCACCTTTAAAAATCCCAGCAAAGACCCTACCTGGTGTATATTAGTTTAAATAACTTTGATAAATTTGCAAATATACAAAGATAGCATTATCGTAATACAAAATCATTGTTTGTCACAGTTCAGAGTGAGCTTATCAGCCTGACAGAGGAATGCCTCTTGTTGCTGAAGAGATGCTGTGGAACTAAAGTAGACCAAACTTTGCAGAGTATAGAGGGATGCGAAGCGTCCAATCAACTCATAGATCAGTGCTTGCAAAGAGTGATATCCGGAACATGATGGATGTGTTTTGTGTTCCTGTGCATGGATTACGCAGATAAGTCCAATGGAAGAATGTTTGCGGTTGTGCAACCATGATGTAAAGTAGTTGGGTCAAACCTTGTGAAGTTTGTAAAAGTTGAAGCATTGGATCACTTGATTCAACCAGCATTTTGTGACCAGTCATATATATCAAAAGGTACCTTATGGGTCCTTAAATGAAAATTGACATTTTTGTACTGTCTAAAGCCGAGACCTTTTGCTTTAAAATGACATCAAAATCTTGATCAAATGTTCAGTTGCAATGCTACATCCCAAATTTAAGGTGTCTCATCAGTACTTAATAGTTTCAAGAAAATCATGTTTAAAAGTACATTAGATCTCTATAGCAACAGACATGTTAACATTAACATTGACCTTTCCGTAGAGCCCAAACAAGACATGTCAACATCATCAACATGGCAGTACAACAACTGGTAATATGGCAAGGAAAATCAGATAGAGGGAGGATTTTCATTCATCAAATTTTGCTCATTTTTATGTGATTTTGATGTTGAAAGACACTTCAAAGTTATTGTCTGTGTAAAAATCTGACCTGAGATTTTTCACCTTGTTCAACTTCAGTGGCCCATGGCACGTAATGTTGAGTGCCGACCTAAGGTACCTTTTGATGTGACGGGTCGCCTTTGTGAAGAGTGGTAGAAGGCTGATAAATGACGTATGACTATGCAGGGATTAAGCATACATATTATGCTCCATGTTCCCAGCACATTGTTGAGAAGCATTATGTCCAAAGAGAAGCATTGGTTAGTCTTAGACAACTGCACTGATGCATGCAGTGGTTAATTGAGCAGTAATGTTTCCTCAAAAGTGCTCAGAAGAGTAGCCTTAAGTAGGTAACCATTGCAGAGGATTTGTGATGTTGGTGAGACGTGGTTTCATTATGCTGTCAGGTAGTCCAAACCTCACTATCGTCCATATGTCTTCACAGAGGCAGTATTTTAGATACATTATTGTCTCTTACATGTGGGTGACCCAATCAACAACCTCGGCCACCACTTTACCTTATCAAAATTTAGATTTTGGTGTCAGAAGGAAGATCATATTGTTCTCATTACCCCAGTGAAAATTTAGGCTCAGGAAATGTTTCTTTATGATGTTATGAATTAAAATGTCCCCATATGTTGTTGCAATTGACTACACTAGCTCAGACAAGCAGTCCTATGGGCCAATTTGGTACACTTTTGCCTCAACTATCCAAACAGCAGGATCAACTTAACTCAAAATTCGTAATTGGACGTTTTGGTGATGTTTCTACATGAGGGAACATGAAAACTCTGATCTTGATTGGGTCGGCCACCTTAAGTAATATCTATAAAAGTGTACATTTTTCGAAAGGAACTGGTACAAAACAATCCAACTTGCATCACATTCCTGCAAAAATTAAGTTTTCAAGGAAAGCACAATTTGATTTTACTTAACTGTTGTGAGGAAGACATATAGACAAGTGCTGAGAAAGAGGTAGGCAATGGGGTAATTTATTCCCCAGTTGCAGAAGTGTGGGAGCCAAAAAAATTAAGCTGAATAAAACATGTAATCCAGAATGCGATGTTGGGACCCCGATGTCGGGTTATATAAGATGTAACAAATGCAACGATATTGCTGAAAGCAATTCGGAGTGGTACCTAAAATGTACCGCAAGGTTTTTGGCACTAATGAGGTTTGGAGGTCAGAATTTTTAAATGAAAACAAATTTTGGACATGCCTGGAAGTGGAGTGAGCCTGAAAAAAAAGCCAAGTGGGTCTGTAAATGCAGTCCTGTCCCCATTCTGGGATTGGCTTTGGTTGCTGTGCCAAACCTTGAGAGTACACAAAATGGTTAAGGGGCCAATCAGTTGAAAGATGAGTATTTTTTAAAGAATGATACCGGGCAAAAAAAGAAGTTTGTGATGTGTGTGTTCAATCTGATGCATCCGGCCATAGTCAAAAAAAATCATTTGCAAAAGTGTGTGAAAGAAATTACAAAAAAATGGGACATTTTGATAGTTTGCAATAAAATAAGTAGAACCAATCTCAACATACAGGGTGTTCCAAAAACCACACCACCTTAAAAGTTAAAATGTTTTGTATCTTTAAAAAGTTGGCATGACTTTTGGGACACCCTCTAATTAAATTTTTTTTTTTATTTTGGTCAGATTGGATCTGATTGGGTCGCATGCATTTAAGCAAAGTTGATGTATAAATCTAGTAGTGACAACAAAGTTAATCATGACATTTTGTTGGACAGTATACCAAACCATGCAAAGTGTGATCAGATATCAAATAATGTTACACATAGCACTTGTTTTAGGGATGTCATAAGGACACATGACACTTGTGTTGAACGTTTTCAGGGCCCCATGCCATTAGACACTCCACTCAAATATAAGCACCAGGCTACACCGCAGGCTTACGAGACCAGTGAACAACTGGAGAGCATTCAAAACCAATTTCATGTTGCTGCTCAGACCTTATCAATTAAAGGTAAGGTACCGTGTTGTTCCTAATAAACGCCCCTGCTCTAATAAACGCCCCCCTATGATTTTTGGATAAAACAATTCAAGAAAATGAGTTAAACATACCTAAATCACATGATTTAATGGCCGGGACTGTCGTAATCCGTATCATAATCGCTGTTGTGCACAGTTGTAATAGTTTAATTAGTATGGAACTTTGACCTCGGGAGGTGCGTCCCCCTGCTCGTTTGTTTGTATAATTGGTAATCAGGGAAAATAAGCGTGTGTAAGGTGAATTTTTGACTTTCCATGTTTACTGTAATAAACGCCCTCTTTTGAAAAATGCACCGCCCCTGGGGCGTTTAATAGGAACAATACGGTAGGCATAAAGTGCATTATTTAAGCAGCAGTGAAAATTTATGCAATTTTATTGGTTTCTGTCCAGTCTAAATTGGACAATTTAGACTGGATATTATATACACATCTGATTATTTTTAGGTTAATTAATATACCTATTCCTTATTAGTGTTTAACTGTTTTGTGTCTGTCAAGTCGAACATGTTCAATTTGTTTACCGGGTGAAGGCAGTCAAAACTGTTCATTTTTAAGTCATAATGATCTTAAGTATTTGGGTACAGATTTGACTGAACAATTCTTGTCTTCAAATGCTTCCATCTCTACTTGTTTAATTCCATATGATGGCCTAGTTTGTACAATTTAGCTGGAAAAAATTAGGCAACTATCTGAAACTGACAATTCTGAAATGTCTATAAGAATTAGAGATATGATACTCTTCCCAATGTGACTAAACTCAACAATAGCACTGTTTTAGTGTCAACATTTTCAATGGGAGATTATCCCATGTTGTAAGTGATCTGAGAAATGACAGGACTGGCTCTAATTCCCAGGTGTGAGAATACCTTGGTTTTGGAGGATTCAGGTTGGAAAAAAAAACTTAATAAGCTTGCATAATATTGGGGAATATTTGACTGGGTTTTCACCTACGGAATTATGATATAGTGAAATTGCTGATCTGCCCAGTGTTCTCTAAGGCACGCCTTCTCACATTCTATCTGAAAGGTCATGTCTGCTGCAGGTGCTGAAACAGGATCACTTCCTGTCCTCTGACACCAGCTACACCATGCAACCAAGTAATGGTTCCCAGCTTCACTGAATTCTGAATAGTGCCTTGCGAGGCAAATCTTCATTTTTCCTCTGAAGCCATTTTGGGAAAATGGTCATGCCCTTTTTATGTGCCATACCCCTGTTCCCTGCTTTTACTCGCTGTCGAAGTACTTCTGTGATGGCCAGCGCAGCAGTCGTCATGAACGTGTAAAAATGGGCGGAGCTTTGTATGATCTGAGCTGTAATAATGCCTTTTATATTATCATTATTTAACCACATTTTTTCACATCTAGCATGAAACCTTGCTATAGTAAATTCAAGTTCTCAGTTCATAATAAAACAGACCTCATTTCTTGTTTACAGTATTCTTTGCGTTCTTTTTGCCTGCTGTGGAGTCTGAATCCAGCATGTCGCTTTGCAAGTCTTGCTTCTTTCACGGTCTGTTTTGCATGCTTTTGAGCCATCTTTACTTGCTTAGTATTAATTTGAGTCACAAGTGGCTCAAGCCCCAAGGATTCTAAGTCATCTTCAAGGGTATCGGCATCCTTGTTGAATCTTAATGGCTTTAGCAACGCCTGCTTCAACGTATTTCTTACCCATAAATTTGCTTTTGAGACATAGGTTCCACATGCCTCTGAATGGAGGCTCTCATTTGGATTTTGTGTTTGACCGCGTATGCATGCCTCCATTAATTTCTTCGCCGATAGTCTCTCGTACGTGGGTTTCACTTCTTTGTATACAGTTTCATTCAGTTGAGTGTGCATATTTTCCTTTGTGTGTTTTTGTGTTTCCCCGGTTGCTAGTCCCTTGTTGTAAAAGCACCATGATTCTTCTCCCTGTGGACAAAACTGGTGTATCGGATCGGGTTGTTATCTGTAGAAGAAACATGGTGTAAGGTGGCCATTACAGCTTTCGCCATACCTTCCGCTTCATTGTTATTGTCGCGAATCACCTTGCCGTAATAACGAGTGAGCTTATCTATTACTGGATCAGTTAATATTCCTTGGCCATGACCACCTAGGTTCTTTCCTCGCTTTGACGCATCAGTCTTTGCTTTACACAAGGCTGTACCGATACGCTTTTGCTACGTGATTGACACACTCGTCTTTAGTCAGCTCACAATCATCGCCATAAATGTTCATGGACACAAGATTATTAAATGTTTTGGAACCCCGATCCCACAATGTAACATACCTTAGTTTGTATTTACTAATACTTTGACTCCATATTACCTTCCCTGCCTCCTGCTCCATGGCACCTGATGTGCCACCAAAATTGATGGTGCAGTGTGGTTTGTGAGTTGTGAACCATTCAGCATATTCATCACTCTCTTCAGGTATTGTATTCGTTGAACACTCAAAACAATGACTAATCCCGAAATCAATGACTAATCCTGTATTCAATTTAATGACACATGCGACACCATATTTTGATTTATGTCCACCCTTTTGCCATGAGCCATCAAAGCTAACGGCTATATCTATATTACTGTCATCTGTCAAAGATGAATCTGTCTACTTATGTTAATTTCTTAAAATTTTCACTGCTTCGAGTAAGCTTTAATTAAGACCATCAACAGTTCATATATGTTGTTTGAATTGTTGGCATAGCTGGTTTCTGACATTGCAGGAGTATTCATCAACATCGAGTGAGACCGGCATAACCTGAATGCAGGTGATTCTTCACAATATCACACAAGGTGACAAAAGCACATTCTGACTGCATTTTTAAGTACCAAATAATATCCTCGACAATCTTGAACAACAAAATATTCATGGGATTAAAGCAATTCATGATTGTAAAGACAGATAGTCATGGCATAATTTTATTTCATGTGCAACTTGCTAAGGCTGCAGCATGGCAGTACAACGGTATAGCAATCAGTAGGCACAGCCCGTATGCCATTTACCCAAGATCAAGAGAGGGCGCTACAGATAGTGCTAAAATAGGCTATTTAAATGGGTAATTACACACCCTGTGCCAAGAAAAAATTCAAATTTATATATGGCAAATGAAAGCTTATTACATTTCCTTTCATTTTATTCCAAATCCACCCTTCTAAGGACTGAAAAACAAAACGCAATAAAAAATAAGAACAAAGTTAATGTTTCCTATACTTTACTGTAGGGGCATAAATTGACCCCCATTTACAAGGGGTGGTGTGAATTTTTTTGTGGGTATCCCTGAAAGGGTAGATACTAGGGGGCATTAAGTTATCAAAAATGTGTGTCAAGTAAAAATAGCATGAAATCACTATGGTTGGGACCTGTGCACCCTGGTTATTAATCCAAAGGATTTGAAGATCTTTGTGATGTGCTTCCGTATTCTTTCAGCTTGGTTTCCGGAGCAATTATTCAGGACTGCTAGTCCATCATCCCTATAGAGGCCGATACTAAAGGCCTTGATCTCTTTCTAATTTGTATAATATGTAAAGGCCTACAGCTTCGCACACCTGCGCCATCATAGGCTCCCATGGCTATGTCGAAGGTGCTATTTGTGTCTTTCTAAATCCAGCATTTTCCTTCGGTATCATATAACAATGTTTTCTTGCGTGCATTATGGTTTCCATTTCTAGATTGGAGATTTTAGCATATCTTTTTGCCCACGCCAAAACTTCAAAACATTTCTCTAACAAAATATTATTTTTACCATCCAAACTGGCACCTACAATATTCAAGTTCTCTATCATGCTATATAAATACAAGTTCTGATTATCTTTTAGAAAAATAGTTAATTTCTGACAAGTGAGTGACCACCCGGTATTGAGGCCTTATGGCTATAAAAATTAAAGACACTGTCAGTGATTCACTCGAAAGAGTCAAAATATTTAAAATTTGCAGGAATAGCTTTTTAAAAGTGAAAGATAAGTCTGTAGAAATCCCATAAGTTACTTTTTGCAACTGAAAAATTGACAGAAGAGACAAAATTCCTAAATCTGTTATTATTGGCATAATTTCTTAATTTGATTTTTGCTGCCATGAATATTGTCCTGTTTTCTTGTGTGATTTGGTTTCTGTCTGAATGTTAGTCAGTGTGTTGGCATATTTTTTTGTTTTGTTTTGTTTTTTAAGGGGTTGACTTCATCTGGTCTTATTGGCCTTTAAGTCAACTCCTCCATAAGATTGTTCTGCTTTATGTATTGTGCGCTGTTGTATATGATTTTTATGGAAATAAAGTTGAAGTTGAAGAAGATATTCAAAGATATGAACCGCCATTCACTTACGTGTTGTAGTAAGTGTCTGTACGGACAGTGACTTTAATATTGGATTCTGTCTTTATTAGGTTGCTTTCAGTCTTAGCACTTGCCGGGTATGCTAGGTTAGCTATACTGGTTACAGATATGCAAAAATCTGATTTTTGATAATTTTTTTTGATTTTCCGATTTACCAAATCACTGATAGTGCCTTTAAATGCTCTCCATTTGTTATGAATATGCTTTACTTCTGAAAATATCTTCTCATGGAGGAAAAATGTATTATAAACTTTTGAGAGCACACAATAAATACTGTAAAAGTGATAATTTTCGCGTGTGTAATTTCTCGTGTTTCAGCGATTTTTAACATTTTTGCTTGTTTTTAAATTTGCTCTTTTCAGCTATCCTACAATAGACCTACACACAAAATAAACATTTTCGCGGGTTTTTAATTTCGCGCTAGCTCAGAAGCGCACAAAAATTAATGTAGCGCGAAAATTTCCACTTTTACAGTAATTAATGGTCACCTCCTAATGCAGGAATGTCTATTCTGTCAGTTGTTTTAATATCAAAGGAATCTGTGGCGTAATTCCAAAATATGGTCATGAATAATCACTTTTTGGACAAAAAATGGATAACAAAACACATCTACCCCAAATAGCTCCCAGTACTTCTTTATCCACAAGTATAAACAGCTGTACCAAAAGTATTTTTACCACAATAAAAATATGGAGGACACCATAAAATATTTAATACTAATGGGAGTGTGGTCTCCCAAAATGACAATGCCAATTTTTTTTAAGTTTACATGCCCAATTAAATACAACCTCAACTGACAGAATAAACACTTGCACTTAAAGTTAAACCATTCTCTACTCCAAAACCCTCTTAGAACTGTATGTGCTTGCAATATTCTGGTAAAATTTTAATATATTTTACATTTGTACATGTTTTAGAAGTTCTAGTTTAGAAGTGCTGGGGCAGGGCAGGTGGCTGGGGGTGGTGAGTTTAGGGGGGAATCTGTGGAGGGGTGTTGAGGGCACAGGAGGTACATGTATGCGGGGGAGCACTGTCCGCCCTCTCATCCAACGGTGACAAGCAAAATCCAACTCGTCCAGCCCCAGGGGGTCTGGTATAAGGGGGCTGGTTGTATTGACTTCTCCAGAGGTGCCGTTTGTCTCGTCTGCATTGGCTTCTCTCCTACCAACCTCCTCATTCAGCCATTGTGGGTTTAACCAGCATGTTACTTCGTGCTGGTGTGTTTTGGCCCGCGAAAAGAAGGGGCCTTGGCCACAGTGGCAACAATAATATCTAGGCGCGTGCATGCGTCTGGCATGCCGCTTTGTTTCTTTTGCTGTTTGTTTGGTACTTCCTATTGCAGGAATATCTATTCTGTCAGTTGTTTTAATATCAAAGGAATCTGCGGCCTAATTCCAAAATATGGTCAAGAATAATCACTTTTTTGGACAAAAAATGGATAACAAAACACATCTACCCCAAATAGCTCCCAGTACTTTATCCACAAGTATAAACAGCTGTACCAAAAGTATTTACCACAATAAAATAGATAGGACACCATAAAATATGCAAAACTAATGGGGTCTCCCAAAATGACGCAATGTCAATTTTTGTGAATTTACATGCCCAATTAAATATAACCTCAACTGACAGAATAAACACTTGCATTTAAAGTTAAACCATCCTCTACTCCAAAACTCTCAAAATGTATTTTCTTTTCTCTTTCTACAAAATTTTGATAAATTTTTAAAATATTTTACATTTTTACATGTTTAAAAAGTTCTAATACAAATAAAATAACTTAAATTTACTATTTACATGTACTCATCTGTATAAGCCAAAACAGATAGGGACGCTCATCGAAGAGGTGAGGAGACATCCTTATCCCCCCTTTCCCAAGCCAAATTAAGCTAGGGCTTCTCACCATAAAACTTAAAATTAAAAATGTATTTATTTCCCTTTGCTCCTTGCATTTGTTACACAAATAATTGGTCTTTATGACTTCCTCCAGTCCTTTCATATACTGTTCCGTCTGGCAGTGTTACCTTTTCATAGGTAATTTGGTGCAAGTCATTACCGGACGTTCTTGTTGTGTCCTCTCTTTTGCTGTCTCCGGCATCTTATCTGCTCGCTTTTGAAAATGGGACATCACATCCGCCAAGCTTGTTGGATCATAAGAAGACTGCAGGTCATCAGAGGGTGAGTGGACTGGTTCAGGGAAATGGACGGAAGGGATGGGCATAGGGTCCAATTGCAATGACATCAAAGTGGGAATGAAATGCATGTCTGAGAAAGGGGTGGAGCCATGATCCATGGGGATATGATTGGGCCTTACGGGGGAGTTGATGGTTGACGGTGATTCACAGGGAGCTTGGGCAGGGCATGTTGCTGGTGGTGAGTTTAGGGGGAAAGCTATGTAGGGGTGTTGAGGGCACAGGAGGTACATGTATGCGGGGGAGCGCTGTCCGCCCGCTCATCCAACGGTGACATGATCGGTGACATGATAGGTGACAGGTATTCAAAGTCCAATTCGTCAAGCCCCAGGGGGTCTGGTATCAGGGGGCTGGGTGTATTGTCTTCTCCAGGGGTACCTTTAGTCTCCTCTCTTACTCATCTCCTCTTTTAACCATTAGGGATTTAACCAACAGGAGACTTTGTGGTGGTGGGTTTTGGCACAGGAAAAGAAGGGGCCTTGGCCACAATGACTGCACTAATATTGTGGTGCATGCATGCGCCTTGCATGACGTTTGCTGTTTGTTTTGTAATTACATCCGGGCAATCCACACTCAAAGAGTGGCTTGAAATCTATGTTGCATGGTCTGTTATAGCGAGACATTCTGTAAGGGGAGATAACAGGTAGGGGAGGGTATAAAGAACCGGGAAAGGAGGAACAAGGAGTGTAACAGTGTGCAAGGTGGGAGTAGGATAGAGAAGGGTCAACAAAGGTCATGCTGCTTCCTAAATTCATAAGACTTTTAAAGGGGTGGAATTTGTTATCAAGCATGTTACTTCGTGCTGGTGTGTTTTGGCCCGCGAAAAAAATGGGCCATGTCCACAGTGACCACAATAATATCTTGGTGCGTGCATACGTCTTGCATGCCGCTTGATGTTTCTCTTGATGCTAGTTTGGTATGAACAACCAGGGACTACACACTCAAATAGTGGCTCAAAGTCAATTTTGCAGGGCCTGGTTCGGCGAGACATTCTTTAAGGGGAGATAATAGGCAGCTTCTCAGAGATTTTGGCCCGAAATTATGCTCCAGGACCAGATAAATTGGAAAAATATTTTAAGTCAAATATGCTCCTGGAGCATATTTGACTTAAAATATTTTTCCAGATTATTTATGATCCAGCAGCTGGTCATGAGCAGCGGTCTGGAGCATAATGCGGGCCCAAAATCTGCGGAGAAGCTAACCAGGAGGTGAGGAACAAGGAGTTGTATACAATGACGAGGTGGGGGTTGGGGGTTATATAGAAAAAGGGGATAACAAAGGTCATGCTGCTCCTAAATTCTTAAAATTCAAAAATAGGGTGGAATTTATTTCCAAAAACCATTAAATTCGTGCTTGCACAGCATTACAAGCTAGAGAAAATTCAAACTAGAATTTCACCGCTCCAAAATGTGGCTAGTTTCTAAACTATCAAACAACACAGGTCAAGCTTTGAAATGTATGCTAGACAAAACATAACCACCTTAGTTTTTTGTATCATTAACAGAATTATATTAGATAGCAGCTTGTTCCTATGCTTTAGGAGGATAAATTGTTCAATCTGGAGATGAGTAGGTGTTTGGCAAAAAGTTGAATATGGAACAGACAAAAAATAAGGACTGGCATACATCACTCGGGCTCAGAACTCGGGCAATATCTTTAACTGTCTGGGATTGGGGTCTTCATTACTTCATTTAATTGGATTACCGTACCACTGCGGACGTTTAATTTGTCGGACCGATGCCGGGTGTACGGGAGTGAAACATGTTAAGAGGAGTTATGGTAGATGTTGGCGTGAATTGTTAAGGTCATTTGCAGAAAGATCAAATGAATGCATCATTGAGGAATGAATCTCAGTGCTTTTTTGTGTCAAGAAATGGCTGATGCTATCCACTGTACTACTGCTTCTTCGTTTGTTGTCTTTATGATCATACCTAATACGGTCGTATAGTGACTCGGTCTTTTGATAATGATCATAGGGACTCCCAAAAACTTTAGTAGTTAAGTTTCGGGCTTGAGACCACCTTAGGGGTTGAAGTACCAAACTTGCACCTGGCCTGCTAGAAGCTTTTGTGACATGGTCAGAGACACTTTATACGAATAGTGTTTTGCTTCTTGCTAGCCAAGAAAAAACATTGTGACAAGCTTCTTCAGAACTGAGCCTGCATTTTTTTGTTTTTCAACAAATTCTTCAAGATTTTCTGCTTTCTCTTGGGGAATTGGAACCATCTATAATGTCAATGGCATTGCACATTCCAACTATCATTATTAGGGAGTGAAACCTGTACTGGCATGAACCTTGGAACGTACGCGATATAACATATGCGAATGTGAATATCCAATTCTTTGATTTTTAACAAAATAGGTGCAAACTTTTCTCGAGTGTTTTGTTTTTTAAAAGCTCTTTTAGACCATTACTTGTGGCCTATAGCCCTGACGTTTCGAGGATTTCTTACAGCCTAGCAAATCACATAACTCAGCCCATCACGTTGGATTCACAATTGTTGCCTTGATCAGTGGAATCTCCTGCGGCACTCCAAATACGCTTATCACATGCTCAATCAAAGCATTGGCTACAGTTTTGGCTTCCATGTTGGGATTGGGAATGAGGTATCCATTTGGGGTGTGAAGTGGTCCCCTATGCCAACATATAACGATTGCCCTTATCACTGACGGGCATGAGCCCAAATGTCCATCAAGATCCTTTCCATGGGGATGTGACTGGGTCTTACGGGGGAGTTGGGAGTTGATGTGTGGATTAGAGGGGGTGCTGGGGCAGGGCAGGTGGCTGGGGGGTGGTGAGTTTAGGGGGGAATCTGTGGAGGGGTGTTGAGGGCACAGGAGGTACATGTAGGCACTCATTCAACGGTGCACAAGAATTCAAACTCGTCCAGCACCCAAAATTAGACATATTTTGTACACACTTCCCTTAACCTATAGATCTGAACAAAGTGTATATGTGAAACAATTGTATCCCTGGTACTGGAGAATATTACTTGAAATGATTACTTGAAAAGGATGCCTGATGGAGCTACAAGATTATTTGAAATGATTACTTGAGTAAACGATTTACCCATGCGATTATTTGGGAAGCTGGGTTTCCCTGGCTGACGATTGGTGATCTCGATGTATGTTTGCCGATAAGGGATAGCGCTGATCCGATCTGGCTGCTCCCTTGAAATGATGCTAAACACTGTTTGGTTTATGGTATGGTGGGGCCACAGTGGTCAGCGACCATTTGTGAAGTGCTTAGAGGCAAATAAGCAGAAGCGCTATATAAAAAATATCTTGGCTATTATTATATTATTATTGCTTACATGACCAGATTACATGAAATAGTAACTTCAAAAGATTAAGTGAAGAAATTCCTTGCTACTGAAGGATTACCTGCAATGATTATTGGAAAGATTTCTTAAAGTGTTTACGCTTTTAAAGATTACTGAAAAGGATTACTTAATGGTTACTTTATTTTGTGAAATGAGCCGAAGTCTCTAAGTAAAAATACTCACTTCTGTAGACTCTATGCACTTGAATAGTGAAAATCCACTGTAGTTGCTCCGATTTATGATTGTCAATAGCGCCGGAGATGAGCTTAGCAAATATTGCTCATCTAATGGTGCTGATTCAGAATTTTTTGTTGTCTTAAAGGGGCTTCAGTGAACGCGGATATTGCCTGGAAAATATTACTTGAAATGAATTGAAAGGAAAGGATGCCTTGACGGATCTACAAAGATTATTTGAAAAAGATTACTTGAGGAAAAGCTTACTGAATAGTAACTTCCAAAAGATAAAGTGAACTTGAAATAAGAAAATTTCTTGATTTACTTGAAAGGATACCTGCAATTGATATTGGAATGATTTCTTAAAAGTTTTACTTTTAAAGATTACTTGAAAAGGATTACTTAATGGTTACTTTATATTTGGTTGAAAATTAGCCCGAGGTCTATCCAAAGTAAAAAATACTAACTTCAGTTATACTATCTGCTATTGAATAGAAAATCCACTTAGTTGCTACGATTTATGATTTGTCAATAGCGGAGCTGAAGCTTAGCAAAATGTGATACATTGGGATGCCTGTGATTCAGCGTTTTTTGCGTCTGAAAGGGTCTTCAGATGCACTCAGTATTGCCTGAAAGGAATCAGGACCCTCATTTGTCTCTTCAAAAACACATAAATAATTCCAAAATTCTAATACAACATGTACATTTAGTAAAATTCAAGTATTCTAAAAAGTTTTAAAGATAAGTTATCAAATGGTTTAGATCCTTTCATTATGCTTTCTATCTGGTAAGACTACAGAATTTTTAAAAGGTTCATGCACATGGTAGGGTGTTTGGCATCAAGGTAATGGTTATCATTAAAAAAACTTTAATAGGTCCATGGTCCGTATTGATTTGCTGCTGTATTCTGTTAATGAAGTCTCGTAGACGTCCAAGGTCAGGAAAACCTTCAAATACAAATAAAATGAGGCCTTGTGCACAAGTGATCTGATTTTAAAAATATTAAACGATTTAAGGATTTTAATTGGAAAGGTTCACGAATTGGTATGTCCAACAACATTACAATACTCAAAATCACACACATTCGTTTAAGATATACTTACTTGTTCCTCAAGAATGTTCCCTATGTCCCAAGAAGCGTTGCAGTTCAACGATGGATGTGATATGTCCTCACAGCGGAAGACTTCAAAAATGACAGCATCAAAGTCAAAGATAAATCCTAAGGTAAATAATAGTCCATTGAATCTTCTCAGTCCATGAAGGTAAACTTGTGTCCAGCGCAGAGTTCAAGAGAAAACAAAAAGGTAAATAAGTCCCTCGACGACCACTAATATTCCACAGTATATAAATCCAAGATAATCGCCAACAATTTCTAATCGTCCACAATGGAACTCTATTTGATTCCCAGCACTTTGGCTTCAAAGGAACAACAGAATTATTTATAGCACTCTGCTCACGGGGGAATTGAAAATATAAATAAATCTGGCACTATGTAATCACAATTCTACTACCATTGTTGTAGACTAAAACAGTCTAGAAACATACGTATAGTTCCTGATTACAACCCGTTGTGGCCCTGAGACCTTACTCAAATCTCCATTATATACTGACTTCACAAAGTTCCCAAGTATATTAAACAGATATTACCACAGAATAGTGCCTTAAACATAACCTGGCACTAGCTGACCAATTGGAATACCTAAATTACATCACTGAATTAAATCCACTTCAAAGTATATAAACTTTATGGGGGAATTACCTAGATTGCGCATGTTTTGATCTCAATGCATAACAAGTTGAATAGTTTAAGTTTACATCTTGGGGAATTCCCCACTCCCTATGTGCAATCTAACAGGTTGCACCTTGCAAAAAAAACAAATAGGGGAATCCCCTGCTCTATTTTTTTATCATAAAACACAAGTACTTTTTCAAGTGAGAATCTTTTCTCAATAAAATTGAGAAAATAATATTTTAATCCAAAATTTTGAGGTACATATAACAAATGCATAACTACGAGAGGGTATGAATTATGATAATCCTTTTATCCAAAATGTTAATATGGGACAAATCATCCAAAATTTGTACAGAGTAACAGCGCTAAACGGAGAAAGCATCCTGGCAATTTATCTTGTACCCGGAGTCGTCCCTACAGTATTTTGCTGTATTATTGGGGTATTACTTGACTTCTGACCATGTGTGTTGTGCCCTGGCAGATGATACAGAGTCTAGAATTTTGGCGTCCCATCACTACAGACTCATTTACCATGTGGAATTACCATGCGCGAAGTCGTCTTTTTTAGCCTTTATCATCACTTGATCTGTCTCAATTTTTTAGTCAGGAAGTCGAGAACCAATATACACTAGTAAAGTTAGAGAATGCACCAAATTTAGTTTGAATTTTGGTGATATAAAATCAAGAATTTAGCGACAAATCTTTGGGCAATTTGCAATGCACTGATCGGGCGCATGCACAGTGCAATCTCATGGGATTCCCATCGTCAGAATGCAAAGCCCAATCATTTATCTCCATATCCTGCCACCACTACATGGTAGATGGACGCATAAAAAATAGTGTTTATAATAAGCTCTAACCTTTGACTGCTGCCACGGAAGATTTTTCTCGCCATAATCGTAAAGAATTTCCTCTGTAATTTCAATATCTCTCAATGCTGTCAGAACTAGAGCTGGTATTCCATTGTCATTGACATCAACTATCCTAATTTTTGAGTTGATTTTTACTTCTTGAATCGCCATGATTGACAAGCCTCCCTCCATGGACCCACCTGGCCTGGTTCCATGGTTGCATCAATGCTGAAAGATCAAACATAACAATATAAACAAAACAAAACACATGCAAACAAAAGACAGAAAAACAACAAAATGTGCCTTCATAGCCATGGTACTTTCCCCATGGCTTTTATCAATGCTGCAAACACTATATAGCTTTGATTCCTAATTATTTGCTCTCAAGCCATGGTGGGCCACACAGTATGAAAAACATTCTTTTTTAAAGGTCCATGGCCCGATCGCTAATAGCCTCGTCCCCAGAAGCCCCAGATTTTACCGGAAGTGGTCAAAATTTTGGTATCAGAAGAAAGCTACTATTTTTCTCATTTACCCTGTGAAATCTTAGAGCCAAAGGATGTTTGGTTTGGAAGTTATGAGCAAAAATGTGGCCCATTTTGGTCGACCAATATTAATTTTACACAGTACTCTATGGGGCTTACAAAATCACGTTTTAGCTCTCGCATCAAAATGGATTGAAATATCGACGCGAAACTTAACAAATGTGGTTTTTTGAATGAAGGCCAATCTATCAAGATGAAAACTCCATATCCTTAAATCGAGCCATCCCCCTTTAAATAAAGGTTTAAGCTCAAAATGGTGTGTGATACTTGAAATTTGCAGACGAAATGGGCCCCACAGTTCAAGATGCATGGCCTTATGGTTTTGAGTAAAAGATACATAATTGGGTATTTGGATATTATATATGATCCCATTCATCAAATTTGATTTACACAACTACAAAAATGTTATTGGATGCATTAAGGTTTAGCAAGTGGGTATTTATCTTAGATGTAGCCCACAAATGTTGAAAACTGTTTGTTTGAACTTGGAAAAGGCAGCAATAAGTATGATATACTGCAATTAAAGGAATGTGAAGATCCAATCTCCGTTCTGGATTAAACCACCAACTTTTGACATTCCTCCTAGGGAGACCATAATGATTGCCTTCACTTGGATGGTGTAACTTTTGTGAAGGCAACTAGTTTAACACCTAACCTCATGTCAATTTTGCAATAACCTTATTCCACCTCATGAATATTCTATTCATTTGCTGATTCTGATTACAATGCCATTTCCCCCTAGGAAATAGTTTGAACAGTTTTTCCCTACAAACCTCGCCTTCGAGTCACAGTGGGTTAATAAAACAAATACATGTGATTTTATATCGCGGGAAAATAGGGCACACTATTTTCCCCTGTGTACGGGCTATGGGCCTATCACCCCTCACCCATCGGGTCGGGGTGATGGCAGTAGTCAGCATCTGGGGAAAATATTACACATTCCTATTTCCCCTCTAACCACTTAGTATTTGTATACTGCGACCAGCGTTGGCTCTCAGATGCAATGGAATATATTCACAGGACTCAGAGCTTGGTCTTTAGTAATGGCATTCTTTATATACACACCTCTGTAGAATGAAAGTTTCCTAGTGGTTTTAATGAGTAATTCATGGAAATTTTTCTATCAATTTGGTTTGAATTAGATTTGTCCTCAGATTATCACTTGTTTGCCCATTCTGCAATCATGTAACTTTCAACGCACAAAAGCAAAAATAAATTGCTTTTTCCCGAAGTTTCTCTTGCTAGGTGTACTGCTTTTGAGAATATACCTTGGGGGGGGCGATCTCCCCGTCTTTATGGCAACCATTGTGCATGTTCTCGCAATGAGAGCGTGGGTAGGTGGGTGGGTGGGCGGGTGGGTGGGCAGCAAGCGAGCAGGCGGGCAGGCAGGCAGGTGGGGTATCCCAACTAATAACCTTGCTCTATATTCAATTTCTTGCTCCAAGTCTGCCAGAGCCTCAATAGTATTTGCTCTGTCTCACTTTATGGTAAACCAAGTTCTGGGAAGTTTTTAGGTACATAAAGAAAATGCACCTATGGATTCTCCTTTTAAGAAGGTACATTGGTTGTAGACTTAAGGGGTAGGTGCAGTCTTTAATGGTTGAGAGTTGGATCTGGTTTCATGTTCATATTGATATACAATTCTAGGTCTGATCATTTTCCATCAAGAGACTCATCATTATTTTGTTGACCTGTCATGTGATATTTAGGCAATACTGGAAAATTGCATGTATACTCCTGTGCAAGTCCACTGAGCTGCATGTACCTTAATCTGAAGGTCTGCAAATCTTTTGTTAAAGTCATGTTTATTCCTTTTACATTGTTGTTTTTCTTTTACACCAGCCAGCAAGTGGTGTCTGTCATGGGAGTCCCATTGATCTGCTGCCACTGTGGCGAGTCCTGCAAAACATTCCCTGTCTGTCTTTCCCCGGCTTCTTGATTTGATTCCTCCTGCTAGAGTCCTTTATTTTGTTATAGTAAATCAGACTGTTTTCTTCTTCTCTTGTTCTGTTATCCTCTCTGGATACTGCTGCATGCTTCATGTCTTTGGCAATTTCCACTCTCTGCATGTATTTGCCATATTAAGTACTAGTGAATCCAGTAACTAACATTGAGCAACTTGACAACCACTGTTCCAGTGCAACACAGCAAGGTTGATTATATGATATGCTATCTCAACTCATCTTGCCCAAGCCACCAATATTTAGGACATCTTTTCCAGAATCGGTGTTATTGGATTGTTGTGTGTAACCATTCCAACACCTCACAAATTACTTTGCATCCAAAGGTTGTTTAAAAGTTAGTTCCATTGTTGGTTTTCTAACTTATTATGAAATGAAGTAACGGGTGTGTCGTAACTTAAAGCATCTTCGCACAAATTTATTCAACTAAAAATTAATGCACTAGTAACATAAACCACTAGTTGGAAATAGCACCCAATTGAGAAGACCACGATTAAAATTTCCTTTAAATACTTTAACAACCAATCAGTTTGTCATCTTTACTACATTACTTTATACTATGTTTTTGTACTTGTGAGGGGTGCACCACTTCATGTGATTTTAAGGTATTTCTTCTGTGTACATGGTAGCCTATTGTTTGGGAAGTTGCTCTCAACATCCTTGGTTGTTGTTTGGGAGGTGCTCTCAACATCCTTGGTTGTTGTTTGGGAGGTGCTCTCAACATCCTTGGTTGTTTGGGAGGTGCTCTCAACATCCTTGGTTGTTGTTTGGGAGGTGCTCTCAACATCCTTGGTTGTTGTTTGGGATGTGCTCTTAACATCCTTGGTTGTTGTTGGGAGGTGCTCTCAACATCCTTGGTTGTTGTTTTGGAGGTGCTCTTAACATCCTTGGTTGTTGTTTGGGAGGTGGCTCTTAACATCCTTGGTTGTTGTTTTGGAGGTGCTCTTAACATCCTGGTTGTTTGTTTGGGAGGTGCTCTTACATCCTTGGTTGTTGTTTGGGAGGTGGCTCTTAACATCCTTGGTGGTTGTTTGGGAGGTGCTCTCAACATCCATGGTTGTTGTTTGGGAGCTCGAGGTGCTCTCAACATCCTTGGTTGTTGTTTGGGAGCTCGAGGTGCTCTCAACATCCTGGTTGTTGTTTGGGAAGTGCTCTCCACATCCTTGGTTGTTGTTTGGGAAGTGCTCTCCACATCCTTGGTTGTTGTTTGGGATGTGCTCTTAACATCCTTGGTTGTTGTTTGGGAAGTGCTCTCCACATCCTTGGTTGTTGTTTTGGGAGGTGCTCTTAACATCCTTGGTTGTTTTTTGGGAGGTGCTCTTAACATCATTGGTTGTTGTTTGGGAAGTGCTCTCAACATCTTGGTTGTTGTTTGGGAGCTCGAGGTGCTCTCAACATCCTTGGTTGTTGTTTGGGAGGTGCTCTTAACATCCTTGGTTGTTGTTTGGGAGGTGCTCTCAACATCCTTGGTTGTTGTTTGGGAAGTGCTCTCCACATCCTTGGTTGTTTTTTGGGAGGTGCTCTAACATCCTTGGTTATTTGAGAAGTATTAGGCATTGATATAAGTGGAGCCAGATTGCAAGTATCATCAATATCTTGATTAAGGTCCTTTCAAGTACTTCTCTTCTTGAAGGCTGTCGTGCTTCCACCACTTTGATGGTTGAGCGTAATCTCCTTCTCTCCTTTCTCTCTTGCCTCTTCATTTTATCAAAGCGCCTTTATCAGCCAGCAAAAAGAAACAGAATAAATCTTAATATTTTAAATTACAATTCTGTTCCTCCTACTGACTTTACTTTGATTGCAATGTTATTTTAATAATCTTTTTAGATATAAAGCGAATGTTTTTTTATGTGACGAATGAGACTGGTGTCTTGTATTTCAATTTCATTCCCAGATTTTACACAAATATGAAAAAAAATGGTGAAGATCAAGTCGTTGCTATGGTAACCCTTTATACTGAGGGCAGAATTGACAGAAATTTTGGTTTTGCTGGAATTCAATGTAAATTTGTTTCGTTTGCAAATTTAAATAACTGGTTTAGAACTGATCTTACCAATATTTTGATCTCTACCATGTATTGAAATTTCAAGTTTTCCATGGAGGCACATTAGTTATAAATTCTTCATGGTTGGTTTTTTACACCTGGAAGAATACTTGTTACTTGTTAATATCCACATGAGGTTCGGGTATCCAATGCCAATGGCTTGGTAAAAACCATTTGATGTTCAAATTAACTTGGTTTCAAATATTATTTTAAAGTATTATTAACATCAAATTACTTGATCTTTATCATTGTTGCTAACAAATGTTGCATCCATTATTAAAGGTGGCAACGAGAGATTTCAAATAACCGGTGTCCCGAAAAAATGTGAAAATTCTGATTTTAACACTGGTGTAAAGGTTTAATATCAAAGTAACCCCCATCTTTAAATCAGGTTGAGAACTGGTTCTTTGGTCACAAAAAGTGTAAATTTCTAAATTCGAAATGGAGCAAATACGAAATCAGCCTAATGTTTTCTAATGAATATAAGCATATACAAATCACCTTTTGTTTTCATTTTAAATTATTTCTGTAATTAAATAAAGGTAGGGAATGTTTTGAGCAGCTGATCAGAGGAAATCATTACTATACAGAAATATGAATGAATGAAATCTCTCGTTGCACCTTTAATGCAAGGCAAAATGTTTCCCTGGATAAACAGCCCAGACTTCATTGCTTGTATTTCAGTGGCGTAAATTCTTTTGACACTTGTAATGGGGTTGATGAAAATTTAGATCCAATAAACGGGGTTTGTTGAAAAATCTAATACTCGCACTGTGCGCGCGAAGCCCGCTAAAAAAATTTTGTCATTTAGAAGCTAAAATCCTTAAATGTAATTTTAATTAGAACATAAATTTGCAAGAACAGTGCAAATATTGACCGATTTTTAAACTATTATGGTAAAATATGAGGTTATTTGTTTGGTTCAAACCACATGACATGCATCAACATTGGGGGGGGGATGATCGTATGACCATCCCATCAAATATGGGGGAGTAATCCCCCATCCCCCCAGGATTTATGCTTGTATTGTATGCTTATTATAGCACTTAGCTAGCAAGCAGTCCATTTAGAGGAGGTCGTGCCACATGCGTATTTTCTTGTACAACACGAGAAGACAATACAATCGCTGTGACCTCATAACAGTCGAAAAACCTCTGGAAAATGTCCTGATTAGATGTCCAAAATACTGAATTTATTATAACACCAACCTGTATTATTGTTGCTAAATGTCAATTACATATCTAGTGGTCTAATATGACGTGAAATGGTGTTTGGGGGCTAAAAACAACAAATTAAAAGCGACGAATTTAAGTTTTGAAAAAGCGTGGTCTCTGAAGTTATAGAAGTCCCACAAAATTTTTAAAGCATCCCAATCATGCATTAATTCTGTGCTACAAAAAAAGTCCGTGTACGTGTTCCTACTCTATCTGTTTTTAGAAAGCGAAGACCACGGAAAATGTAGAACCTTACATTTACCGGCGTCACGGAATTGAATCCTCATATGCTATAACCAGTGATAACATGGGCTTGATTTTCATAGATTTTGACTGCAGATGTGTGCAGGGAATGTGGACAATGGCAAGGTAGTTTGCCTATTGTATGTGGTGACAGTCCATGTAAAATGACCCGGTTCAACAATTTTTAGTGTGAACAATGGTATTGGGTGACCTGCCGACTAACTGGCTAGCATTTTTCTTTCTCCATTATACTGAAAGTAACATGCAGTCATTTTTGGTGTGACTATAACTTCTTTTTCTTGTGACCTAATATTCACAAATATTTTCTTGCAAAGGGTGGCCTTGAAACTTTGAAAAAAAGTTACATGAAAGACTGATTTACCTGTTTCACTAAGCACAATTCATTTTCCTTCAAAATGAATAAATGGTATTCTTAAATTTTTGACAAGCTCTGATGATTTTAACAACAGAAGATACTTTATGGATCGTTTTATAGTAACTCTTTCAATCCAGCATCCATCACACCATCCTCTATAGGCCTATCCGCTCAAAAGAACGACATTGACATCATGCAATCTGATCTTAATAATATCTATCTTGGTGTCAATTCAACACAATGTCTCTCAACTCATCTAAATTTAAAGCAATTGAGCCTGAGCAGGAAGAGGGTGCTAGAGTCTCATATCCTTCCTACAAAATCAAAACAATACCTGGATGTTGTGCAATCATTCACTATTTGGGGTGTTATTATTTCTTCAATTTGAAATGGGGGGATCATGTTAAATACATCACATCTAGAACCTCGAGAACTTCTTGGATTTATTAGGCGTCTTGTTCTTGTAATAACGCCGATGTCTTATGTAATTATATACATCTCTTTGGTCGTCCTATTTTAGATATGGCTATCCTGCATGGATGCCGTATCAAGCAGGCCATATCAGGGATCATTGAAAACATTCAAAAGAGACCTTTGCCCGTTCTTGCATTACTGCACCAGACAGGGGAACACATTAAGAAACTCGTCTTGAAAAGCTGGGTCTCAGTTCTCTTGCAACTAGATAGTTATAATTTGCTATTGCTTATCCTATAAGTGTCTGTATGGTGTGTATGATGTTGATCCTTTTATGTTATATCTCCATTATGCACGCCAGGCAGACACTCTTAAATTTCATCATACCTATGCTAGGACTGACAGTTTTAAGTACAAACAACACTTTTTTTCAACAATTTTCCAGTTTATTTTGACAACTTACCGTCATATATTCAGGAACAAAGTTTTAGTTAGCCTCCATGTTTTTTAAATAATGTTAAACACACCTTACTAGCTGCTTCCGTTGGGCAGGTCCAAATAAATTTGTGTGTTTTCTTTGTAAGTGAATGATTTGTCTTAATATTATGTGTTAATTTTATTTTATATATTTTATATGAGTTGCATGGCTGTGTGGTGATGAAGTCAAACGCCTCCTGCATTTTGTCCCTTTGTTTTTTTTGTGTGTGCAATAGGTTAGGCCACTTTGAGAGTGACCTCGTATTCACTGTTTGGTCCTTTCCCTGCCAGGGCACTCATTGTTGATCGTTCTTCTTTCTTTGTCCTTTTGTGCATTGGAGAGTTTTGATATGTCATCATTCCACACAACCATGGTAACCCATCATTTTTTGATATTTGAATAATGCTTAATGTTCTTTTTTAATACATGTGCATTTTTTTTCATGTTTAAAATCGTTATTGCGGGCAATAAAATGAAATGAAATGAAATGCATCCCAAAAGATCTTCATGGTTTGCTGATTGTAAACTCTTCAAAAGTGCCAATCGCACATAATACTAATAATACTATAATCCTTGTTTTTGCTCTTGTTTCTGACTTGGACAAATTATTAAAAAATGCAAATGTGTTAAGGTCTCCAACTATATACAAAGATATATTTTGATACTGTATGCGAGATGTAAGCCTGAGGGGATGCTCTGTGTGGTCGGTCTTTGCTCTCTTCACCGCTGGTTTGGTGATGGTGAAGGCGATTGGCGGAAAGGGGTTATACCTGGACCTGCTTTGGGTGGATTTTGTAGAAGGGGCCTTCCTCTTGCGGGGCATGGTCAGTAGTAGGAAAGGTGGTTGGAGCTGGGGTTTATGCAGGTTGGTTGTTGATGATGAGGGTGGGGGTGGTCGGGCCAGGGTAGGGGTGGTGCAGAGAGGAGCTTTCTCATAGGTGGAGCTGTTATGCCTATGCTGTGTGTGACTAGGATGGTGCTCCTCATTTTGGGTTTGTGGGCATCCTACAGATGCAATGCGGCGCAGGTTTTGTAATATTAAAACGCTGATGTGCTCGCCAATCCAGTGTGTGTGGTCGGTCTTTGCCCTTTCGCAGTTGTGGTTGGTGAGGGTGAAAGCGATTGAAGGGAGTGGTACCTGGACCTGCTTCTTGGGTGGTGTAGAAGGGGCCTTCCTCTTGTGCGGCATGGTAATTGTCAGGAAAGGTGTTTGGCACTGAGCGTTATACGCGTTAATGCAGTTGGTAGTTGATTATGAGGATGGTGGTGGACGTGCCAGGGTAGGAGCTGATGGCGGGAGCTGTCAGGGGTCTTGGGGGGGTGGGGTATTTTAAACTCTATACTGTGTGTGAACTGAAGGTGGCTCCCTCATGTTGGTGTGGTGGGCAGCCTACACATGCACTGTGAGCAGGGTAAAAACTACTGAGTGCTCGCCAATCCGGTAGATTCCTTGGGGACATCTGTCAACCGTGGTTCACGCCTGGTGGGAGTGCATCCACTTGTTGTTAAGGTTGTTCTTCCACAAGTAGGTACTGGTGTCTCCCATCTGAGAAAATAGGATTTTTAATCCTATGTTAAAGGACGTCAACTCCTTATTGATACAACCAACCTTGCTTGGGATTTTATGTAGGCTTAATTTTTAAGTCGCATTTGCAATTTATAACTTTGTGACTTACTTATTGTTAGATGGTGTTTCATTAAAGAGGGTTGATTAAATGAGCCTAAAAAATTGGACCACCACACTCATTCCAACAGCAGCTCCTACAAAGTCCTGTAATGGGCCTGATGAGCCTTCTCCATGCGATCACCCCAGACCCGAACATGGAGCCACAGTTGGTGCCGGAAATCACCTGATTGCCCTTTGTTTTAGTTAATTTGGTTTGAATAAACTTTTGATTCCTAATTTTCACATTCAATTGGTGAAAATCCACACACTGACAAATATTTGATAAATTTTCCTATTTGAACTTTGTGGTACATTTTTTTTAAGACATTTAACAGTTTTTATAAAATAATACCTAACTGGATTTTATATAAGCATTTTCGCTGTGTGCAATTATTTCGTGGTAAATCATGATATTATTTAATAAATAAAGGCTAATAAAGAACAAGAGTGATCTTCCAATTCGTCGTTCGAGCTGAACCAGTTGGCGTTGCACCCAAGCATTTTACTGCCATAGACATCACATTCCCTCACCATCTCCTTCCAATCCACGGTTTGTATCTTGTTTCTTAGGTCAAGCTAGATATTTTTTTATGACAAGTAGATAAAAGCATGGTTTTTATTCTTATAAATTTAATATATGCTCGCTAACAAAGGTTTACACATGCTTTTTTCTCATATTAATTCCACTCGAGGCGTACGTATCTCCTACAATAACTTTGATGTCCTAATAGACATTTTGTACATACTTACGTCTCAATGTTTGGCTGTTACAGCTCCTGAACAATACGTCTGTTCTGCAATTCTGGTCACTGCCAAAATGGAAAGAGGATATCCCTAGCGAGTTTGGGAGTGACCTGGGGTCCATGGTTTGTACCATTTCTTCATAAGCGGTGTATTTATGGCCCCTCCAACAGACCTTTCTCTTTCGATCTTCTTTCAATCAAATTCAACCTTTTTGTTGTATCAGTCCTCTCCTAGTCCTTTTTAAATACCAATTTGTTAAAATGTAGCATCTTTAAAATCATCGGTCCTATGCAACTTTGATCACGCTTTGAGTCCCTGCATCACAATCGAATGAATCCGCCACTTAGGTCTTGGCTTGCTAGCTTTCCAAAAGGTGCATGATCCATTAACCAGGGAGTTCCATAACCACTTTTCGATGTGAATAGATGGATTCATAAAGGGCCACAATGGCAAAAAGAGTACACCTACCTGAACTATAATATCCAACCAATTATCAAACGCTTGGAGCTTTTGTGACAGTGTTTGTCAAAATTAATCCCTTGCCTTGGGCCTTCGACACATATTAAACCATGAGTCCATCATGTATGGCTACTTTCCCAGGATGTGATGACACATTTTTTTTTCTTTTAATGTATGGATTATTATTTTCATGAAAGCAAATCTGAAGCAATGTAGGCCTATGATTTCATACCATTTTCTTATCTTTCTCAATTGCTTATCAAATAAATGATAAGTTTTCATAAGCACTGGACTCCACATCAATGATGAATGTTGTGTGTGTGTACATGAAATCACCAATCTGACCCTCATTCCAAGTCATCTTCAAAGTCACTATCAATATCAGAAGAATATTCATCACTGTCACAACTATCTTTCTACAATTGTTCCAAATTGCACTACCAAAACAGTGTGTTTTCATTTTGTAATTTTTCTTTTCTTTCTGCTTGTTTGCATTGCCAATGTGCATTTGTGAGTAGCTAGAAGTATATTCCCTGTCAACATTTTCATTTCATTCAAGGAGCCATAATGCCTGACATTATGGCATAAGACATTCTTATAATGAATCATTTTGCCTATATAATGAGTGCTGTGTTGTTGCAGCTTTCCACGTAATAGGGGTCTGTATTGTAAAATCTTCTTAATTCTCTTCACCTCCATGCTTGCATATGTGAGTCAATTGAAAATTAATAAAAACAATACGCATATCCTCTCTTCAATTATTTTCAGTCCCATTCTCCATTCGGTCATGTATTTAGGGGGCACATCCTTTTTATGCGGATGATTCTGAGCATTTGTTGTCATGTTGGCCATTGGAGAAGTGCGGGGAGAAGTGCTGGAAAAAATTGATCACTTGTGAAAGGTAAAATGTGAAGAAAAATGCTTCTTTCCACTCATTTCGTGCTTTTAAAAGTCACAGTTTTCGTATTTTAAATAAGACTACCTTGTTGATCAAGATGAGTCCCCTTTTCATGCTTCTTCCATCCTGTAAATATGGTTAATCAGTAAACATTGAAAATTCCCACGATTAATATATTGATATAAGCACGACTTCATACGTTTTAGAGGTTTGACTGAGCCATTTCACGCAGCCGCAGGGTGCGGTGATCGGCGTATCTATTTTTGGAATGGGGCTTGTCGCTGCTTTACGTTTGAGACAGCCAAGCACGGTGAAAATTGGTCTTTAGTTTTTTTTTACCAATGTGCGCGAGATGAGATTGAATGAAAGGAAAAATATGAAATTATGGGGAATGTTTGACGACATAGAACAGCTACTACTAAAGTAAATTTCAAGGCCATTGGGGGCATGAAGATAGCCAGACCTTACCAGAATTGGTCCAAATTGGGTTTGTAGGGCTACAAAGGCCCCCCCCCCAAAACCGCCACACTTTACAATCTATCTATGTGAACTTTGTGAAGAAGATGGAAGTGTGGCACTTCAAGGTATGTTCAAGGTACTGATTTGCAGTTAAGGCTGTCGTGTAGATCAAAATCTGTGAGAAAAGCTTATTGCACTTGGATCATAAACAATAAAGATGGTAATATCCAACTTGCTTACAAGGTAAATTTATTGCACAATTGGTCAGTTATTTGGGAAGTGAGTAATTGCACTGATATAAGTTCTTTTAATTTGCCCTGGGATCCTTTCCAAAGGTGTCAATAGACCAGAACCGTGGATTTCTCAACAAGACACCTAGCTTTGTCAGCCGTTTGAGGATTGCCATGTTTTGCTGGGAATTTCGGTTGTGACTGACCCACTGACACACTCTCTTCTGACACACTAGAATTTCGGAAACCTTCACAGATAAAGCACAGGTTATTCCTTAATGCTTCCAAATTCTAATCGTCAGAAGAAAAAAAGGTCAGTTTGGTGCAGGTTACGGAAAACTATGTTTAGTCAAACTATCATTCCTTGCTCCAGTTGCATACGTTCTTTACTCTGGTAGGCTTTGGTTAGTCACATGCCATTTGCCGTTAGTGCCTTATTGTGCTTTTACGATACTTTTAGAAGCATTACGGTAGGTACATGACCATATTAAAGAGACATGACATTTTCAGGGAGAAGAGAAGAAAGAAGCCCCTCAATTTTTTTCGAACCCGTTTTTTTGCATTATTTGGAATGCTGAACAAGTATTAGATCACACCTGAAGTGAATACGCCGACTTTATGAAATACAGTGATGATTTGGTCATTTCTGTCGTGCACGACACAAAAAAGTGCAAAGAAGTTTCATATAGGGCAACAAAATAGGATAGCGGGCCAGTTCAAAAACAAGGTTTGCAGTTATCTTTCCGTGTTGTTGGTCCAATAAACATTTGAAAGTTCTCGGTAGTAGGTGGTCTACAAACCGATCTGGGCAGTTTGAGATAAAATTGTATCTCAAAAAAATCATCTCCTGTCACTTTAACCTACCGCATTGCCGGTTGTTAAAGTCAATATATTCTTTCTGGTACAATATACTTAAAAATTAAAAAAAAACGCGTGTTTTTTTGTTTTTTGAATTTGAAAATTAAACGTTTCAGTGGGAAAGTATCATCATCGATTTACTGCTATATTGGCCATTGGATTAGAATTGAGTCAATAACCACCACCACCAATACAATACCGCGATCGCTACTGCCATTATGAACTCCGATTTTCATACACTTAAGATGCCAATGATCACTATTTTGGGTCCCCCGCCAACTTTTGATTGGCGCAGGGGACTATAGAAATGCTTCCCCCCCTCCTGTGTTCTGTGTGTGTCCCACGCGATATCTTTGGACTAACAGTGTGGGTTTCATCTTCGCACATAGATGTTCCCCCCTACGCTTTGGTGGATCCGAAATGGGTCATGTGTCATTGGTCCAAGGTCAAATGAGGTCAAAATATGGTAAAAAAAAATAGGGTTAAATTGCTATAAAACCTTGTCAACATGATTCTTGGATCTAAGCAGTATGGATGTCCTCTTTGCACCATATAGTCGCTTAAGTAGGTGGCGGATGATTTCGTAGCTGGTCATGTTGCCATGGTTCAAAGTCAAATGTGGCAAAAATTCAATATAAACCTTGTCAATTGTGGTAGGCTGATGAAACTTGGTGGGTGTCTCAACATTCGGTTGCCAAAAATTTTTGAGGTCATTTCAAGGTCATGTGATTTCATTCAAGGTCAATCCCTAAACATGTGGTAAGGATGATGAAACTTGGTGCGGTTGCTCAACATTCGGTGCCGAATTTTTTGAAGGTCCATTTCAGGTCATGTGAGGCCCTTCAAGGTCACCTCCCTAAGAATGGTGGTAGGATGATAAACTTTTGTAGGTGCAGTCAATATTCGTGCCAGAAAATTTTGAAGGTCAGTTCAAGGTCACGCTTGGTCATCCAAGGTCAAATCTCTAACTTGGTTAAGATGATGAAACTTGGGTGGTGTGATCAACAGTCGTGCCAAAAATTTTGAAGGTCATTTGCAAGGTCATGGGGTCATTCAAGGTCAAATCCCTAACCATGTGGTAGGATGATGAAACTTGGTGCGTTGCGCAACATTCGGTGCCGAAATTTTTGAAAGGTCATTCAAGGTCAATGTGAGGTCTTCCAGGTTCAAATCACTTAAACATGTGGTTAGGATGATTGAAACTTGGTAGGTGCAGTCATATCAGTGCCGAAATTTGAGGTCATGTCAAGGTAACGCGGGTGGGGGTTCATCCAAGGTCAAATCTCTAAACATGTGGTGGGATGATGGAATCTTGGTGGGTGTGCTCAACATTCGTGCAAAAAAATTTTGAAAGGTCATTTCCAGGTCATGTGGGGTCATTCAAGGTCAAATTCCCAAAATGTGGTAGGGGATGATGAACTTATGGTGCGGTCAATATTCAGGCTGAAAGTTGTAGGTCATATCAAGGTAATGAGAGGTCATCCAAGGTCCAAATCTCTAAACATGTGTGGTAGGATGATGAAACTGGTGTGGGTGGTCGATATTCATGCCGAACGAAAATTTTGAAGGTCGTTCCAAGGTCATCCGAGGTCTTCATTCCAGGTTCAAATCTGTAAACAGGTGGTAGGATGATGATAAAACTTGGTGTGTGCGGTCAATTATTCAGTGCCAGAAATTTGGAAGGTTCATTTCAAGGTCATATGGGTAATCCAAGTCCAATCACTAATGCATGGTTTGTATGGTCTGAACACAAAGGTCATCTGGTCAAATCATATGCCTGGTTGTATGGTCATGAACACGGTCATTGGGGTCATTCAAATTATTGAAAATGTTATGTAGGAGCCTATCTGTTTCCATGACAACCTCCCTAGTATGTTACTTTTCCTCCTACCGGACGAGCGGGGGACCTGTGTGGTTCGAGAACGCCTTGTTACTGTGAAAGTTTGTACCTATATTTCGTAGTCTCTTCATTTGGCATGCCCTTCTTATAGTTTACAACGTAGTTTACATGTAATCCCAGTACACACCTATTGCTTACGCTTGCTTGTGATGCCAGTTTTGCTTTGAAAATGTCTCTGTAGTTGGGGTATACTCTTCTGGAATACTGAGCTACTGTAAACACGCGGTTTTGATTGTGCCTTTGCCCACGTTTTCTCCCTATCCACCCATATCGCATGGTTACTACAGACTTGACTAAAGGACTAGGCTGGTCACTAATATTTAAATTAAATGACCGTTATTGCAATACCCATTTTAATAACATGTTATTTGATGCATCCAAATTTCTCATACATGGGTCTGAAGAAAGTGCCTAGGCATTGCGGCTAACAATATTTTTCTTTGTCCACGCATAGTGGTCATGGATTGATACAAATTCCTCCAGACACGCTGTCTAGGCATTAGTCATGGTGGGACATTGTTAGGTTAACACCATTCGCTTGAGTTTGAACCATTTCTTGCCCTCTTGATGGATTTCTTCAACAAAAAATTCTTCTTATTAGAGGAGTGTGTTTATTCATGTTTTGCCGGTCTCTAAGAGAGTGTGCATATTCTGCAAATGAGCAGAATCTGTCATACTGGCCACTTTGCATTCCCACTGACATAAAAGGCATGATATGACCGTTTCCTTGCATATGAGATTTTTTTTCCAAGTTATGAAGATGACACCATTCATTTCATGATCCACAGGTTTCACAAAGTGATAATCCAATGCCGCAGTCCTTTCATTCACTTTCAGACTGAGTCTTCCGGGTTGGGTCATAAACCTCCTGGGGGTTATCACATGTTAAAGGTTATACTATACGGGGTGACCGGTCCAGTGGGTCATTTTTTCATGAGAATCCCTAAGACAATGGGTCGTATTTCATGGAGAACTCCTTCGACATGGGTCCTGTTTCACAAAAAGGCTCAAAAATTTAGCTAAAAATTCTTTAAATTTTCTGGGGTCGCAACTTTTGAAAATGGGTGGTATATTGGAAGCAAAATCGTAGAAATGGGTAGCTTTTTCTACCAAATGACCCTTAGAAGGGTATAGGGGTGCGGCGACTCAGCTGCACATCCCGACCAACCCCCCCCCCCCGATTTACACCTATGTTGCAATAATTCTATTAATTCTTTTGTAAAGGAGAGCTGCATACCACAAGCTGAGTGGCTTCAAATTTGTCAGTACTCAGTTCCCATGCTTTGGGTCTCTCTGTCTTGTATAACAGTACAGTTAAGGGAATTTACACCTATGAATATAAAAATTAAAGCAAGTAAAAGGAAAAGAAATGCACCTAATTGTTCTGGGAATCTGTGGTGCCAAGCATTTTCTCAATTTGAAATATTAGGATTCCCTAAAAACAATTAAAAACATAAATCATCCCAAAAGTGAGAAACTTTTTCACATTCACAAAAAGGCCTATAAGGTGAAGGAAAGTTTCAGGAAATTCCTTGCAAAAATAGCAAAGGAATCAATTATACCAATTTTATTGAGAAACTGGTTGGTACATTACTGCTGTATGAAAAGTTTTAAAATAAAAGAACCACATTTGGGTTTCAATGATACATTTTGAAATTAGTATAGTGTATATAGCTCCACTCCAAATCTTGCAGACCACCCAAACTGTCTATTTGTTATCAACTTTAACAACACCCTGGTTCCTCTAAAAGGAATAAACCTGTAGGGGCAAATTAAAGTGTAGAAATTTTGGAGGAATCAAACTGTTAGTTGGTGTACATAACAGGAGTTTCCGTAACCTGACCCATCTTGACACCTTTTTCTAACACACTTATGAATTTAGAAGCCTTAATGGAGTAAACCTGTGATTTATTCTGTGAAGGGTTTCCAAATTCATAAGTGTGTCAGATGGGTCAGGTTATGGAAACTCCCGTACATAACTGCATTTTTAGCTTAAGAGATAAACTCAGTATGTTTTGATGGATATTGCAAATATCAAAAATCAACAATGTGTCATTGAGTGCATTGTGTAATGCTTCTTGCTCAGAAATTTGTTATTACTGAAATGATACTGAGGGCAAATCAAATTTCTTTTATTGCATTCCAGTGCACTGGTTATACAAAATAAGTGGCACAATATGATTTGAAAAAGAAAACTTAACTCACCTACGGATACCGCCAATTTCTTGCTCTTTGATTTCATGTAATTGTCTATCCATTGGTGGATGTTTTTTATAACTGAATTGTTAAGAGAAAATAGTTAAACAAAGGGCATTACTGCCAAGGGTATTTGATTACCAAATACTAAACTCACCTACGGATACGGCCAATTTCTTGCTCTTTGATTTCAGTATGTGATTACCAAATACTAAACTCACCTACGGATACGGCCAATTTCTTGCTCTTTGATTTCATGTAATTGTCTATCCATTGGTGGATGTTTTTTATAACTGAATTGTTAAGAGTAAATAGTTAAACAAAGGGCATTACTGCCAAGGGTATTTGATTACCTATCATGTTCTGGGGAATCTGTGGTGCCAAGCATTTTCTCAATTTGAAAAATTAGGATTCCCTAAAAACAATTAACAACATAAATCATCCCAAAAGTGAGAAACTTTTTCACATTCACAAAAAGGCCTATAAGGTGAAGGAAAGTTTCAGGAAATAACTTGCAAAAATAGCAAAGGAATCAATTATACCAATTTTATTGAGAAACTGGTTGGTGTCAGAAAAAAGTGTCAGATAGGTCAGCTAGGTTACGGAAACTCCTGTACATAACTGCATTTTAAGCTTAGGAGATGCACTCAGTATGTTTTGATGGATCTTGCAAACATCAAAAATCAACCATGTGTCATTTGAGTGCATTGTGTTAATGCTTCTTGCTCAGAAATTTGGGTTATTACTGAAATGATACTGAGGGCAAATCAAATTTCTATTATTGCATTCCAGTGCACAAAAGTACCTTTATCTTCAATGAAATTAATGTTATACAAAATAAGTGGCACAATATGATTTGAAAAAGAAAACTAAACTCACCTAAGGATATGGCCAATTTCTTGCTCTTTGATTTCATGGAATTGTCTGTCCATTGGTGGATGTTTTTTATAACTGAAGTGTTAAGAGAAAATGATTATACAAAGGGCATTACTTCCAAGGTTATTTGATTACCAAAAAACTAAACTCACCTAAGAGAAAATGGTTATACAAAGGGTGTTACTTTGGTTATTTGATTACCAAACCAACAAATATGAATTAAACATACTTTAATCAGGTTTACATGATCTAGCAAAAAAATTGTTTTATAGAACTAAGGCCTGAGATACATGCATTATCTTTCATTATAAATGGAATGCCCCAAAATACCAATTACACCCTTAAAATAAGAAATGGTACAATCCATTGACGAGAGCTCATCCCATCATCTGTACAATTCTTCCCACTTTACGTTTTGGCCCTACAACAGTACGGACATACAAATATCATGCTGTGGGATGGGCACAGAGATGAAAGCCAACATTGGAAAAGTTAACAGATCTCTGTTATATGGTCTATAAAACAATTGTTTTAGTGATTACACTGAGCTGATTACCTCTCCACCAATGTTGAATGAATGAATAATAATAGCTCTTGTTTGTCTCTACTTATATCAAATTCAAAGAATGTTAGGGATATAATTTCAGATATTACAGATATAGCAGGGGCAGATCCAGGATTTGAAAAACGTCAAAATTACCGGGGGGCTGAAAGGCTAAACTTGTCCAAAATGTGCTGATTTTGCAAGATTTTGCAGAATTACTGGGAGGCGCGCGCCCCCTCCGCCCCTCCCTAGATCCGTGACTGTATAGTCAGCATTGGTATTCCATAGGGTATTCCTTAAGATAGTTGTTGGACAGGAAATCTCAATGGTTATAGGCTGAAGCAAGCTAAGGAATCTATTCCCTTCTAGACCGAGCCATAATGAAAGTGGGGAGAATTGAAAAGATGATGGGAGTGGCTTGGGATTCAAGGTGTACAATTATTTTTTATTTTTAGGGGTGGTATTGGTCTATTGGGCATTCCATTTCTCAAGAAGGTAATGCACATGTTTGAGTCAACATTGGAATAAAGGTAATCAATCAGTGTCATGATCTAGTGATATCTTGGTCTGTTTTTAATAATGTTGAAATCTCGGGAATTATAAACGATAAGTATCGCAAATGCTTGCAGCAGTGACTATGGCCATAAAATCCATCTTCCATCAAGAGTTTGTTTGCATGATAAGAAGCAACATTTTATATCTGTTTATTTTGAGACGCTAAAACCAAACAGGCAAACTCATGTTTATGCGATGACGGTAAATATGTCCCTACTGAAACTTACAATCACTATGAAGTAAGTGACAGCTTACGCTACACCAGACCACCCCTTAATTTGGCCAACACCTTAAACCCCAGACCACTAGGGCACCCACCCTAAGATAAACCAATGTCTTCACACAGCAAAAATAAATGTTCACATTTTGGCCTAAATTATCCATAATTGCGACAAAAAACCCAAATAACAAACATATCGTGGATGAAGTTCCCCCATAGCAATGAAAAAAAATTCATTCTTAAAACATAACTCGTCGATGAATCCATCCATAACTCACCAAGGCACCATTTGCTGTTACGCAAAATTATATACATTGCACTGTGGACATGTGCATTTTTGACTATCTGTTAACAACAAGCAATAGCACACAAGACTAATAATTAACTGTGCTTAATTATCATAGAAAATATTATCCAGTCATTTAAGTTTCGTGGGGCGACAAGGCAAAATGAGCAACCATTCATTATATGTAAGCTTGAAGGTCCAAGTTGTTGGAACACTGGGAGCTTCAAACTCATAAGTATTTGCATTGTTTTCATCTTTGCCGGCCTTACAATCATCAGACATAGTCATAGCCGTTTAGAAATTTTGTTCTTTTTCAACAATTAGGAGAGTGACCCCGTCTCTCACATTACATTCTATTTCACAATGCCCAATTCCCATGAGAAGAGTAGCTCGTCCATAGCATTGCATGTCGTCGTTACTACTCTACACGCTACGCACGGGAGGGAGTATTGAAAAAGCCGGGTGGGTGCGCAGCGAATACGAGGCGGATAAGACCAAATTCAGAATCAGTAAAAAACACACTGATTGAAAATCTTTACTTGTATGTTGTATTTGTTTTAAAAAGTTATATTTATATTATACGCCCGTTGTTTCCTTGACTATTTTTCCATTCATGGTTAAAATTAATTGAAATTTTGGAATTATAAAATTTTTTCGTTAAAAATCCCAATTTAAAACATAGCAGCGCCATCACTCGATCAGTGAGTTGCCACTGGATTGTTCCCGGTTATTTTCTTTAGAATAGGCTTGGGATAGCGAGCAGCTTATTTTCGCTGGTACCATAATTACGACAATATACCCGGAGCGTGTGGGAGATGACTCTGTTTAGCTATTACTTTGTTCAAGTTTCGGTGCTTTGTAGGGTCAACATTTCACGGATTTAAGCATGAGCTGTGCACCGTTTGTATTTTAAATTGAGCTAGTAGGATGCTAAGACTAGTTTTCATATATGGACAGATTTATGTCCAGTATAACCAATTCCTTGACGTGTGGGGGGCACGGGGGGGACCCCGGTTTGGAATGACCTACCGCCTGGCTTAGGGAGCTGATATATTAACGGGGGCTATCGTAGTGGAAAAAAACTAGAGCAACCTCGGGCCTAATGCAGTAGTGTATCATTTTGTAGGACACTTTCTGTGTTTATCCTTTTTCATTCTTTTATGGCCTCAGCACGTCACTCCATCTGAGCTCTTGCTTTCCTCAACGTCAACGTTGTCCTCGCAGTCTGTCCTTCACTTGCCCTTAATGACGTGCGCCATGTCATTTTTTAAATTCATGCTTTTTACCTCTTACGGCAAATGATTCTTTTTTCGTTTCCATCATCTGATCTTCTTGCTGTCCTCAATGTCAGCGTGTCCTCGCCAGCCTCATCTTAGTGCCACGGCGGCTGATAAAAACAGGTTAATCTTTTTATTTATTTTGTTTTGCACTTTCTAATATTCTCGATATATGGTACAGGTTAATCGCTTCGTACCGTTTACCAGACTTTCTTGCTAAATTTTGGAGTTGTCCTTTTTCCCCCAATTCTCTACCCCCTTTTTGTTGTACTGCCCTGATGCTTATCAACTAGTGTCACCCACACTAGCCGTATAGGCAATCAAATCCTGCTACGGGCGGGCTTATTAACGCCAGGGGGTAATGGAGGATTTGAGGGGGAACCCGAAAAATTTTGTAAGAGAGTGGGGACATGAAATTTTTTTCATCCACAAGAGAGAGGGAACATGAACTTTTAATGGAGAATCTCATAAAATCAAGGGGGAGTGTGAAATTTTTGAATGAACGAGGGGGGGAACGCGAAAATTTTTGCCGACAAAAAAGTTTGAAATCCTCCATTCCCGCCTGGCATAAATAATGACCGCTCCCTAAATTAATGTAATCTCCTTTTTCTTGCATGTACTCGCTACCACTTTGGATGTGTCATTGACGCCATTTTTTTTCATTGCTTCACTCATCTTTCCACAGATTTCAAATTTTTTGCCATGTGCTTTTGGTCTAGTGTATCTGCTGTACCCTTCTTTTGTCATGTTGTTGCAGTATCGCTTACTCTGCAGTGTTGTCACCAGCCTTTTGGGGGCCACCGTGGGAACCCCTATTTTGCGGTGCTGGGCGGTACACGTGGCGCTGGGTGCCTGTAAGATCTTGAACGGTGACTTTTTGCCACAGGGCACCCTCTAGATCTCGAAGATGACAGTATCAGGTGTCTGGCACTGTGTAGATATAGAAGAATTACTCTTTGTGGGTGTATGCTGCTCCCCCTCGGTTCTTCTGATTATAAACGACTGCGAAAAAAATTGGATCTACCCACCAATTCAGGAGCTGTAAATTTGGACCCTTGAGGATTTCTGGATCTGCCCCTGCTGTCTATGGCATCATACTTATGACACCATTCCAACAGATGGCTACCTACTACTGAAAGTGAATTTACTGTTGATTGCACAAACAAATTCACTGATCATTGTTTTGTCACACTTGTGATTCTGACCCTTCACAGAATGTAAGCCGACGATGTATCGTTAAAGTTTT
>JAMKCH010017681.1:0-32015 GCA_023653785.1 Ophioderma brevispina | reverse complement strand
CGACTTTATTAAAGTCGGGTCGTAGGGAGATTTAAATTGGATCCAATATGTGAAATTCTTGGAATTACTGGTTATGTACAAATGAATAGGAGCGTAGATTCTGAAAACATAATAATCATCAAAATCGGACTTATGGATCTTCAGATAGTTTGTTCACAAGCTTTTTGGGCAAAAATACCCCAAATTAACTCATTAATTATGCAAATTAGGTACCTAATTAGCATATGCCATGCCCATAATCTAATCAGATGAAGGGCATGGCAGTCCGATCCCACCCACCAAGTTACATCACCATAACCCTTATGGGTCTCATGTTATCGCGTTCACAAGATTGTGTTGGACGCCGACGCCTTGACTGATAGCATAATCCCCCTTCTGCTTTTCAAGCCAGGGGGATAATAATCCCCCTTCTGCTTTTCAAGCCAGGGGGATAAAAACTTTTATAACTGGCCAAAGTATAGAATATGTGAACAACATCTACTCTGGAAGAAGTCAGCAATTTTGCAATTTTTGTCGACGAACAACAGAAATTACCACATATTGGCCTAAGAAACACCAGGCGCGGATCCAGGGAGGGGGCGGAGGGGGGCAGGCGTCTCCCGGTAATTCTCTAAATTCTTGCAAAATCAGCCCATTTTGAGCTATTTTGGACCATTTACAGCCTTTCAGCCCCCCGGTAATTTTGACATTTTTCAAATCCTGGATCCGCCATTGAAAACTGTAATACAAACATTTGCTCATAACATTAAAATTGGGCATCAGACTCAACCGAAATTATTGAAGTACAATTTTCCTTGTGGATTATCTATTTCAACTATACACATTAAAGGTGGGTGTTCCGATTTGTGTGTGTCTTGTTCTCCACTTGATATGAGAGCCTGGCACCTGCATACACTTACCATCAAGTATCGTGGGAAACAAACTTGGCGGTTTTGATAATAGAAGCGATATCGCGCACTGCAAGGCCCTATTCACTACTGTGCTAATATTGATGGTTAACCAAAACGGCACTTTTTTGTTTATATCTTTGCAAAGAAGTGGACTTGGAAGCTGAAATTTCAGAACGATAACGAGAAAAATATGGCCTTTCATCTGATATCAAAATTTATACCACTACCGGGTAAATCAGGGGGGTCCCAGAGGCGATCGGAACAAGCACCTTTAAAAAGTTGCTAAAATCAGGAAATGCCCCTTTAATTGCAGGTTTCACAGAGTGTTTGATCCATCTCTCCCATGCTCACTTTCCTTAGAAACCATAACAAAGATGGATGCCCTAAAGGAAATTCTTCAAGGGTTTTTAAAAAATTTAGCATCTGTCTGCAGGCAGTTTTCTTCCTAAGACAAATCGTAGACCACATCATGAAAGAAATCTATGGTTGGGAACTGGACCTTTGACATTTGAATTAAGTATGCCTGTGCCACAAATTACATCCTGAGCAAATTTGAGGAAATTAATTTGGGACCGATTTAAACTTCTGGGTCTTTTCTAAAACATGTGTGATTTGCAGGAAAATCTGTGGAGATGTTGCCACTGAGAGCACTGTAAGTAAAATTCAATTTTAAAAGTCTTTATACTCAAATTGACCCAAAATAATTTCCTAAAATTTGCACAGGATTTCAAATGTCAATTCCAGTTCCCAACCTTTAAATTCTAGCAAAAATAATCAATGTCGTTTCACTCATTGGGTGAAATCTTGACAAGGCACTTTTACAATAAATTCTGATTATAGATAAATAATGCTATAAATGTCAGTGTCCAAGTTTTGTCCAATCTTGACCTCTGTACACAGCAAATATCACAATTTACAACAGATGCTGTGTAGTGTGTACAAACCTATTTTGCTATAAAACTAATCTTCAGTATTTTTGATTGAAACAGATCATTTGTTTCATATAACAGTACCATATAAAAATTAACTCTGAAAGCTAATGGATAATTCAATGTCACCAAAAATGGACCAATTTAACATTAAAAAAAATTAATCACATAATGGGATAACAAAACCTGAATGAGAATGGTAGTTACAAATGAGTGGATAGGGCCATAATTCAACTTCTGTTTTATCATGAAGCATATTGTTTTTTAAATAAAATAAATTAATTCAGTCCAAATTATTTAAAAAAAAAATAAAATCCAAGTTTCCACCGTGACAAACATGCAGTTGTCAAATAGAAAACGGCAAAAAATGCATTTTACAAACAGCATTTGAACATTACAAAATAGAAAATATTGTGGTTCTATGCATGATTGTTATGAAACATTGTGCAATTATGTGTCAATTTGGTAAAATATATTTCACTGCAAGATTGTCGATGACTCAGTTGAATCTTTAAAAGAGACAAACACGATTATGCATTTATTATGCATTTATTTGGTAATTTCAAGCATGTTTCAAGTTTAATCATGTTTAATCTCTAACTGAGGCAATATTATAGCTATTTGAGCATGTTTTAATCATGACGTTATTTTGATATTTGTAATCAAATCACAAGTACAACAGAAAGCTGTAACAAATACAATGATAAAGTAATATTTTCATTTGAGCAAGGTTTAAGTTTGACCCTACTTGACCTTTGACCCAATAACCATAGGTCACAGAGAGGTCAATAACTTAATCAAGATCAACATGACAACAAAGCTCCATTTTTTTATTGGAGCTTGTTTGAAATTTTTCACTTCATTTTGACACCAAGTGACCTCTAAAAGAACATTGATGCAAAATCATTGACCACCGACAGGCGGGTCGCTGCTGATGCACACACACCAATGCACCAAGTTTCATGAAAATCCATCTTGTAGTTGCCCAGAAATGAAACTGAATGCAAAGGATAATCTGCAAAGACAAATGACTCCTTGACCACTCTTTTGAAAGACAACAATAGAAGCCACACCCAACAACGATCCTGTACAAGATCCCCGAAAATCCACCTTGGGACTCAGAGATCAATTAGTCCTATTGCAATTGCAAAAAGGAAATAGCATATTCCTGGCAGGCCAAAAGTGCAACTTGTTTCAAACAATTATTACAACTCCATCAAATAGCTATTAGAATGTCAGATCAAATGTTATAATATCAGAGAGGCCAATAAAATTTCCAATTTGTCCAGACCTTTCAGGTTTTTACCAATAATGCAGCCAGTAAATGTTTTAATGACTGTTGCAGTCTGTAATTTGGCGGTCTACCTGCCAGACATCGTGGCTCGTTAGTGTTCTAATTACGCAGCCTAATTTTGTGCTACCAATATTTACCTTGGTGTGCTGATGAAGTAGTAAATTCTAAAAGGGTTAGATCTATTTCACGTTTAACTTTGATTTAGTGGACTGCTCTGAAAACAGGTTATTTTGGAAGGCGTTACAGAAGACTGGGTAAGATTTTTTCCTGGCTGATTTGTTTACCAGTCGATATTTTTCAAGGTTGCTTGACAAATCTGAAAAGTAGGAAGGAAACTTGGGAAGTGGGGCAGGCCAACAGCAGAGTGTATCCATACACCACATCAAAAAAGTACCCTAGCCTAGCCCTAGCCTTAGCCTAGCCCTCTCAACTCTGGTAGGCCAAAGAAAGAAATAAACCAGTTGATCATTAGTCGCGCCGCACCGCTCCGAGTTGTGGAAGCCCGCACATTTTTGTTATTTGTTATTTTTTATAAAAAAAAATCAAAATTTTATGAAAATTAAAGCAATCGGAAAAATTTCACATTCATGCCTATGTTGCGAAACGGGCTCGCTAATTATGCACAAAGGTTACAAACATACAAGTTGGGCACAAAAAGACATTCTTCATAAAATGTATATAACCACAAAGCATAGCCTCCTTTACATGATAAAAATATTATTTTAGGACTTTTCTTATATGGCAAGAGCATGTCAAAAATTGACACATATCTAAAATTATAGAGGTGAAGAGGGGTCATATTGCGCCCGCTCCAGGGAGCGCGGCGGGCATATAGATGTGGGAGTGTGTAATTGACAGACATGGAGTTTGCCTCAGTACATTGAAGCCATGAAGAGCCTTGCGTTCATAAACACTTTCATGACAATTGAAAATGATGAATCAGTGCTTAAAATACGTAACGGTTGTTTGTGACATGGATAAATACTCAAGAAAACACAAAAATAGTTTTTTGTAAGAAAATGATGATACAGTGTGGATAGATTGTTATTTTCAGTGTTTTTATACAAATAATATTGGATCCGTATACGGTTCATATTTCAACGTTGTTTAAGTGGGGTCAAATATCAGCTATAGGCCGTTGGGCGACAGTGCCACCAGTGCCTGGTTATATCATTGCATATTCAGAAATTATGACAATTTCATTGACAGTGACAGCAGTTAACGAGATGGTCGAGACGACTATATATAGGATAACAATTATACATTAGTAAACATTGACAAGATAGTTTATAGTGAAACTTGAGGTTAAAGGCACTATCAATTGATTTCCCCAGAGATCAAAATAGTTCGAAAATTTGCAAAAAGCCTTAAAAGTGAAGGAGTACAGTCTGTAGAATCTCGTAAATTACTTTCCCAAGGAAAAATGAGACGAAAAAGGAAGACAGAATGAGAAAAGAGAATTGTTCAAAGATATAGAATCATCCATTCAGTTACAGATGACAGTAATAAGTGTCCGTTCGGGACCCAGTACTGACTAAAATGTCCGAATTGGGGTTCTATTAGGTTGACTTCTTTGTCTGCAACTTGTTAGGGGTGGAGGATACCTATCCTTATGCAAACATGCCAAAAAAAGTGATTTTGTGATTTTTTTGCGAGTTTATCATGTATTTAGCAAATCAATGATATAGTGCCTTTAAAGTTAGTGCGATACCATTCTTTATACCATCAGTTTTCAATAAAAGTCCATACATCTAGATTTTTTTGTTTGAAAAATGTTATTTATCTCTCAATCTTGGCTATTTTCGAGTTATGTTTTAAATAATTTCTGCATTTGCGCGGGGCCATACAATTGGTGCCCAGCACCACATGTTTCTAGTTATTATTGGGGGATGGAGGAGCTTAGGGCTGGGGAGAAACAGCCAAAAATCGTGTGAGCACGAAGGAGTCAGTAATATGAAACTTTTTATAGATGGGGGAAACTATGAACTTTTAAATGGAGAAATTTTAATAAATCAGGGTGGAGGGGGAAAGGAAATTTTTAATGGAGCAAAGGGGGCGAATACTTAATTTTTCGCCTGCCAGTGAATCCTACATTCTCCCTGGCGTAATAATGAAACGGAAGCTCATTTCAACAAAAATTTAAAGTCTCGCGTCGCAGTTGAACATATTTTTGCAAAAATATCATAAATTACAGTACACTAGAGTTTTAGGCCAAATACATAAATGGTTTTTTAAGAATCTGGAATTCTTAAAGATTATACTTGGATATTGTTTCAACAGGAACTATCCGCAGATACTTAAATATCGGACATTTCAAAAAGCCTCTCCTGCCAGCCCAAATTTCTCCGTGCCAAATCCTGATCTACTTAACAGGGGTTCTCAATAGGGCGGCCCTCCCGCGGGCCAAATCGGCTCGCCAACAAGTGATTTTTGGCCCTCAACTTGCTCTAAAAATATAACGGGAACATAAGAAAATTCCAGGTGTATTGGCCCTCAAGTAGGGAACTTCCAATATGTTTGGCATTATTTGGCCCTTCAGTTAATCTAATTGAAAAACCCCTGTTTAATAGAGGGACGCAAGCAATTTTAGGGTCCAATCCAATTAAATAGTTCCTGTGTATTTTTTTCAATGATTAAACATAGATCACCTCCCTGACAGAGAGGATATTACGGCAGACTGAAACAAATGAGCCATCCTCTACATTGCCTCTACATCACAAGGGACCTTAATGCTATTAATTACAGTATGATCAGAGCTACAAAGCCAGGCAGACTGTGGCACCATCGTTGGTGGTACAGAGTAGTTTTGGAAGTTTTGGATTTTGTGAGGTTTTAATTTGTGTGTGTGATGGGGTGGAGTGTGTGCGATTTTGTTTCACCTCCACAAACCGAGAGACACACACCTGACTTTTCACTGATAAATGGCGCTGGACTTACGTTACAAACGAGGACTGATCCTCGTTTGTAACGATGTTAATTTAATCTAAGTATTGCAGTTTATTACGTAATTACTTTATAAGGAATAAACTGCAATATAATATGGAAGTTGATTTGTTTAATTTCTGATAACGAAATTAAATGCCAATATATATTGCAGTTTATCCGTTAAAATATTAGATTTAGTAAATTTGATAGGCCTGGGCCGCAAAAAACAGTTAGCTAAGCGACTATATAGGACTGCGGCGCAAAACGGTTAGCTAAGCGACTATATAGGGCAAAACAAGTTAAGCTAAGCGACTGTTTCTAGGCCCTGCGGCGCAAGCGTGTTAACACTTTTACCCCATAATTTCCCTCCTTCTTCATGCCTGCCCTCTTTAAGGGGGCTATCGGTCTGCGACGCTGCGAGTTATATAAAAAAAATATTAAGATTAGTAAATTATAGGCCTGCGGCGCAAGACAGTCATACTAATCAAAAAAAGTGCCGCGTTTGGAACAGGTCTATACAACACGGGGGTGGTGGTGTTTGTGTGGTGTTGTGTGTGATGTGTGTGTGTGTGTGTGTGTGCGGCCTTCATGCATGCAACACAACACAAATTGGCTCTTTCACCAAGGTCTTGCATCTGCCCCCCTATACTGGAATAAAATTTAAACATGACCGATGACATGTGTAAAGCCTAGGAAACTTCTTATAAAAAGTTTAAATATACTGCAAGTAACTTGCGTCATCCCCATGACAAGATGGCAATCTGGAACATGACCTCAAGAGACCTTGCTCATGGACCTTGATGACATCCTACCACATATGAAGAACCCTATTGCACTTTAACCCAAGTCTGTTATAAATCGGACTTAACCTTTTCAAAGGAGACGCAAAAAATGAAAATCGAAAACCTAACCAACTGGAACCACACACACACACATACAAATAACAGACATTCGCAACCAATCACAATATCCCTCTGCTTTTCAAGCCTGGGGGATAAATTAAAAAATAAAAGACATTCTTCTTATAATGAGAAGCTATGAGACATTTACGGGGGAGTAAGGCACTCCGTAGTCCTACATGTATCTCAGTATACATGTGCTTGGACTTAAGTTTTGCACAAAAGCATTTCAAATGATGTGATGCTCTCTCCTGGGATACACTGTAAGGTATCTACTGAACATTTGAGCTTCAGGAGAAATTAGCTTTCATAGCTCACAATATTAAGTGTGTGTGTTTAGGTAGATAGTAGAAATACTGTTAGAATATATGACAAGGAACCTTCAAGAAGAGACTAGCTAAATACTTTGTATCATACCTAATATGCATGTCATCTAGACTCCGAGTTATTGAGGCTTTCACAAACTGTCCTTTAAGAATCCTTTAAATTACACCTTTTAGCCATACCTATTTGTAAAGTAATAGTGACAAAGTATCATGAAAATTCCCTTGAATTGGCCCTCTGGAATAGATATCCATTTGAAAGGACGATTCAAGTCGCTGGTGAATGCCAGATTGGGGGTTGGGTGGGGATGAGAGTCCTTAAGGGATTTATTGCATTCATATCCCAGAGCAAAACCAGACGTTGTCAGTTGATTGGTTATGTGGACCATTAGGGTTTTCAAGGAGGTTGGTTTGGATTGAAATTAAAGCATTCACAGAAGCCAGAAAAAATACCCTGCTGTTACATGGAATTACACCAACATCAGGTCACGCACTGCTGCCATTTCAAAAATCACGAACATTTACTTCGCATGTCCCAAGAAAATCGAATGACGTGTTCAGTAGAAATTATTGTCTAAAATGGTCCCTTTATATACCACCCGAAAAACCGATTCAACAGAACAAACTTCTACCGGTTCACATATTTTGGTTTTAAAACACGATATCAAATTTCCACAGAGCCTACTAAAGTCTGTTTGAAGAGGACTTTATTTGAAAACAATTGACACTCAGAACAATAGCTCAGCGGGATGTTGTCGGCATTGCTGTGAAAATGCATTGATTGAAGAAACTAAGTATCGTTCTGTACAAAACACATTCCACTTAAAGGATGACTCTGAGATTTCCTGAAGAGTGCGCCCAATTTTTCAAACAAATCGTGTTTTTGCATTATACATAAGGTTGCCATTACGTTACTAATCGCTGTGTGAATAAGTTAAGCTCAAATCAAAGTCTTTCAATATAGAAAATCACAACTTGTTATAAAATTCCGAATCCGGATTAGGAAATTTTGTTATACACGAGATCCTATGCCAACGTGAATACAGTGCATAAATGTTTACTGCATGAAAACAAAAAAAACAAACAATCCAATCTACTGCTCTAACTTGGAATTAAGCATTGAGGTAACTATCTTTAGTTGCTAGAGACCATTTTTAGCACCCTCAAAATTATATTTCGAATCTCTGAGTTCAGCCTTTAAGAGGGTAGTAGGACTTCAGTGACTCCTAGTCAGAAATTTCTTTATTATTAGTCAGGCCGTGATTTCCAGGTCAGCGATCTGTTTTTCCGAGAAAGAAACTAAGAATAACCATCAGTCACTTGATGATTCAGGACCATTTTCAGTCATCAACCTATCACCTGAAATTCCCCTTTCCTTTAGTTTTAATTTTAAACCAATCATGGAAGAAATAAATAACCTTTCCCAGTCAGAGACTTAAAAAATTGGGCTATTTTAAGTTCCTTTTATTAAATTGTAAACGGCACACAAAGAGTTCACGAGGGATTAGAAAAACATTATTGAAATGATGGAAAATGTGTCACATGTTTTCTGTTAAATTAAATCATGACAAACAGATAATTAACTCCTTGGGTGGAAAATGATATTTAAATCGGCTTTAGAAAGAAATGCATGACTAGAATGAGCAGAGGTTGATTGAGCCGAGGCACTTCAAATAAATGGATCCTGAAAAGTGGAAGAGGGGCAATCAAAATATATGCCAGCTTTTTGCAAGTGGTTTGTTTAAAGGCAATATTGGTACATATATCACAACACCCTCAAGTTGTTTTATGTTGAGCTTCTGATACTGTTAGATTTCTTTTTAATGAACTAAAACTTGCTCAAAGTGGTGTATATGTAGATGATCGACATTTTCTTGAAAGACTTGAAATAATATTATATATAATTTAACTTTATAATTAATATCATTGATCCCTGATACTAATTAGCATGTTTTTACATGTTAAAGTGGATTTTTTGTCAAGCCAAAAAAAAAACACTTTGTCTCGGCTTCTTTTGGCTAATAAGCTATGTGCTATGCTTCTTTTTTTTTTAACAAAATAAGCTATGACCTATGCGATATACTTTTTTTTAAATTTGTACATAAAACAAATTTCACACAATGAACAAACACACTATAAAGTCCATATAGTTCCACTTTTTTCTTTATTTGTATGGTTCCAAAATTTTGAGACACACTGTGTCAAGAAAAAGTACCGACTATCGCCTAAATAAACAAAATTTAAAATGTAAGAAAAAAAGTGTAAAAATCGCCGCCGCCACATAGAGCTATGAGCTAAATCTAATTTTAAAAGCTATGCGCGAGGGAAGCTGAGACAAACTATTTTGTGGGCCTCATTCATTTCAGCAATTTTCTAGTCTTTTTGGACTTAAAATTGATAATTTAATGCATAAACCTGAATTTGAGAGCAAAATCAGACAAAGATTTCTTCTGTGATATTTCTCCAGAAATCACCCAAAACCCATTATTGTTTTAATAGACTTCGGTTTCTATGATGCTTGTATATGATGTTTATTTTTAAAGGGGTTAGATTTGGTTAAATTCAACAGAGGGCATATTTCTTCATCAGAAGAAAGAGGTTCACCTAGTCTCATTCACAAAACGTGTATAGCAAGTTCTCTGTATTTCCTGGGTTTTACCCAAATTGGAACTACACCGTCTTTTATTGTATACCCAAATTAAACTATGTCCTCCCTTTCTGTGTCAGCCATGCTTCAAAAAGGCTAGAGGGCACATGTGGTCCAGTAGATACAACCACCGAATCATGACCCAAAGGGCCTGGGTTCGAGTTCCACTGAGGCCAATGTGTTGTGCACTTGGACAAGGCACTTAACCTCGCTTGCCTCTCTCCACCCAGGTGTAAAATGGGGAGCTGTTAGGAATATTGTCCATTGAGCCCAAAGGTACGAGTATGCCTTGGGCATTTGTAAGGCAGCCGACATATTCTAGTGGCAGCGGAATAAATGTAAAGCGCTTTGATACATTGTGAAAGGCGCTATAAAAATGTAGACATTTATTTTAATGCATGGCATATCCACTGGATACACCAGCAGATAGAGCTTGTGGGTGCCAGGCCTAGTTTACGTGTATTAAAAATACCAGGTTCCAAGGTGACATGTTCAAATCCTGGATGGTCTGTGAAAGTTTGTCACTGGCTCTCATATGATGATGTGCCGGTGCTGAAGTCAAACTAATAACACTATTTATTACCCGCACCGCCCGCATATTTAAGCAGCTTTGCTTTTGAAAAGAAAATGCCCTTTAGTGACTTTTTGAGGGGTTACTCCAAAGTATGGATAATAATAATAATCCCCGTAAACAGGCTCAAAGCGCTGTTGCCAATTATTATTACGCGCCCCTTCAAGAAATCATCACAATCATTTCGCTTCATCTTGGTGGCTGCTCAAAGACATGCCTTACAAACATCAGCACATAGATTGTAATATTCCCGGTCTAATGATCACAAGTCCTGCGCTTTTTCACTGGACCACACATGCTCTGGATAACAACATAATCCAAACTCAGCAATTATTGAGAACATTTATCATTTTCTTTCCAAATTCCATAATGGGATGACTGGGAACACTCCTAATTCCCTGAAAGATCATCATACGATCCCTTGAAATATTCTTTTTTCATAATGAAATAGGTATAAGGCAAACACATGATGAAACTACAGGGCAGTCAAAGCTGGACACCTCTCGGGGTCACACCCGCAAGGGTGGAAATTTCTGTACATTTGTGATATACTCTACTACTTGGGTAATTGCAACAATATTTTTAGCCCGAGGTTGCTCTGGCTTTTTCCGCTACGATAGCCCCTACTATCTCCTCTCCCTAAGCCAGAGCGGCAGTTCATTAAAAGAACTGGATCCACTGTGCCACAAAGTCAAGAATTTTGGTATACTTACAGTCCTCTATGACACGAAATCCGTGCATATATGAAAACTTTGATGTCTTAGCATCCCTACTAGCTCGATTTTAAAAATACAAACGGTGCACAGCTCATGCTTACATCCGTGAAATGTTGGCCCTAAAAGGGCACAAAGTGACCAAAAATTTGAACAAATTCATAGCTAAACACAGTCGTTTCCCACTTCCGGGTGTATGTTCGTAATTTATTGGTAATCAGCGAAAATAAGCGTGCTCATGCCCATTCTAAAAAAATAAACCGGGAACAATCCAGGGGGCGACTGCTGGGCGACTGCTATGTTTAAATTGGGATTTTTAACGGTTAAGAAATCACCATTTCAAAATCATCAGATTTTAGTCATGAATAGAAAATCAGTCAAGGAAACAATGTGCGTATAATATAAATATAATTTAGGACTACATCAAAGGTAAAGATTTTCAATAAGTGCTGTTTTTGTACTGATTCTGGATTTGCTTATTCCGCATCGGATCCGCTGCGCACCCACCCCGGCTTTTTCAGTACACTCCCGTACGTAGCGTTGTAGGAGGTAGGTACGGACGACGTGCAACGCTATGTGAACGAGCTACAAATATTTTGTACAACATTGAGCACAACTAGACAAACAAAAGGTGAAGAACATACCAAAATGCACCTTTAAGCAATCTTTATTAATGGATCCAGGAATGGATCTCTCAAATTATTTACCCCAGTTAATTTGCAGACAGTAGGCCTGCTCATCAAACTTACGAAAAAAAATCATTCGCAAAAATTGTATTGCATTATGAACAGACAGTAGTAGCTTTGATCAATATAATTTTATCCTTTTTTACTGCATCTCTCAGATTTGGCCATATGGCCCTGGAGCTGAAGAATGAGAAGTGATAGTACATCTTTAAGCCTGACCTACTTTTTAACACCAGGTTGCATAAGTGGTGCAACGATATAATGTTAACGGGGATATTTTCGTGAGCAGAATTTTCGCGAATGGAGACAACTAGGACATTTTCATGTTGTGCTAAATTTGCAATTGACCATGCAGTGTTTACTTTCAATGTATGTTGAAAACATTTTTGCGGTTTAAATTCTTATTCGCAAAATTTTGAAAATTACACCCTCGCGAAATTTCCCAATTAAGTGCACAGTGAAACTCTATGCCAAACATAGTTGGGTGCTTGCGTTTATGCTTGACCTGAATACATATGATGCACACACCACCACACACACACATGGTATAGACATTACATTTACATTCTTTGTCTGACAATTGGTTTGGAAAAATTATTTATGCCAATTTGTGATAAATTGTAATATAAATTTACAACTTCCAAAAAATTGACTAATATTTGTTAGAATATTCAATGAGGTGATACAGTAGATGTAGCCATCCAGTGCAAAACTGAGTAGGGAGGAAGGTCCCATGCTTGAAGGAGTACCTGTACTGGTATATTAAAGTAATAATACACAATTTTATGAGCCTTATGAGGAAATGCTTGAATCACAGTGACCATAGGCCACTGTGCTGTCATTTCTGTTTAAGGTCGAATAGGCCTATCATTTTTATATTTTATTTATAGAAAAGGATTAAGATCGATACAGAAGGTATCTCTATTGACATATCGAATAAATCGATTTCTAACCTTTTAAAATATAATAGGCCGGATAGGCCTATCATTTTATATTTTATTAAAAGAAAATGATTTACATCGATAAAGAAGGTGGCTCTGAAAAGAGCCGTTTACATGAGGTATACATTTTATACCAAGAAACGGGTAAAAAATTGGAATGTTTGATAATAACTATCTCATTGTTTTTCTTTGTCATAGTAGGTGGCTCTGAGAAGAGCCGTTCACTTACGACATATAAAAAAACAATAATACAACCTAAACATTATTTTTAATAATTGATGGTTGAATAACTCTTTATTATCAAAATTCATTATGTTTTAATCATTTCTGCTTTAATCTAAACTCCCTGTAATTATTGCACCATTTTCCCTAACGGAATAAATTGCAATCATTATAAAAGGAGAAGGATGAATTTTAGCGTTAATACGTATAAACGGAAGATTCAGACTGGATTATTAAAACATGACTTCGCCAGGATCAGTCGATCGTCCAATCGCGTCAAGCGCAATGCATGCAGAAAAGCATTGCAGTACACGATTGGCTCCCGCTTTTCTGGCACTACGTAGGATAGTAGTGGAGCAACACAGTTTTGAGATGCGCGCATTGCACCCATGGTCTAATGCAGAAGATTTACGATACGGGTCTCCTGCCTAGAAAAATCTGGACCGTTATCATGCATGGGTATGACACGATAATGACACCGTGTTTCCTATATTGTATTCAAATTAAAAGATAACCACAAAACATGCATTTTAATAAAACCAGAAAAAACCTAAAAAATTAAAAAAAAAAAAAAAAAAAAATATTTGATTGTTTAAAAATGAATCAAATTCATCTTAGAAAATTTAAAATGTGACATAAATATAAAGGGTTTTTAAAAACATGTAAAAAACTACTATAGTATGTTATACAATCTTCCTGTGTATTATACACCACATACCACCCCCTCGTCGACATCCACGTCCTCTTACCCCTCAATAGAAACAAGCATTGTTTTAAACAGATTATGCCACGATATTTATATGAGATGGCGTTAAAGGAAAGCAGGATTAGACCCTAGTCCCCACAGTTTTTTTATAATTCAGCAGTGACCATAGGCCACTGTGCTGCCATTTGTCTGTTTAAGAAAAAAGTTTGTCTCATGGCTTCCCACTAGCAAGGGGTTAAAAAAAGTCACATTTTACTGATTCCTTTTTTAAGGTTTTCAAAAGATTTTGAATTTTTTTTAAAAACTGGTCAGAGAAAAAAAGAGGAAATTGGCCCCCCACCCCCCAAAAAAACAAAAGTTGGTACAGAAAATGTAATTTAAAAGAATTTCTGCATAGCGCATAGTGCTTTTGACTAAAAAATACATGGCGCTTGGGGTTTGAAACTACGGGAGAGGAGTAGTACACCGAAGATGGACTATATGTCAGCTTTGAACACACAAAGCCTAATGGTTTCAGATGATATAAAAAATGAAAAGTTTAGGTAGTGTGTGTGTGTGTGTGTGGGGGGGGGGGGGTCAAGCATGGCGGATCACAAAATGTCCCAGGACTCTAATAGGAGCCCACTGTTAACAGCCCCTTGTATGGCATTAAAATTTGCCTCAATTAAAAGATTTCAGTACAATTTGCACTCATTTTCTTATATTTTGTGATTTCACCCAAAAGCCTTCAAAATATTTGAAATTTTTGAAGGAGCAGCTGAAATGTGGCATATAAGTCTGTAGAACTTATCATAGGTCATTTTTCAAAATGAAAAGTTGACAAACAAGGAAGAGGAAACGGGTATGTTTTTAAAAGATATGAACCCTTCATGTGCATTTAAGAGTAAGTGTCAATACAGAGAGTAATGTAAAGACTCTATTTTATCCTTATTAGGTTGTCAATCTTCTTACTTGTATGGTATTTATAGGATACTTATATTTGTTACAGACATGTAAAAATCTACTGTTTTTAAGTTTTTGTTTCAATTTTCTGCTTAGCCAATCACTGATAGTACCTTCAGAGTTTTGGTTTGTTTTCAAACCCCAAAAGGATTGAACAAAAATGGAAGAAAAATGACCAATTTTAAACTTAAATGTTATCCCTTTGGAATGTGCCTACTGATGAAATTCAACATAATATGTTAGTTTACCCCTCTACAGGACATGCCTTCAAGACCCCTATTATGTCACACGCGAATATATAAAGATCCTACAACATTAAGGTCATGGCCCGATCGCTACTAAGCTCGTCCCCAGGGGCCCCATATTTTACCGGACAGTGTAGTCAAAAATTTTGGTATCAGAGAAAGCTACATTTTTTCATTTACCTGTGAAAATTTAGGGGCTAAAGACGTTTGGTTGGGATATTATGAGCGAAAACGTGCCCCTTTTTGGTCGACCAATATTAATTTTACACAGTACTCTATGGGGTTGCGAAATCACGGTTTTAGCTCTTACATCAAAAAGGGTTGAATATCGGGCAGAATACTTTACAGATGGGTTTTGGGGTGAAGCCCTTTATCAAGATGAAAAACCTATAGACTTGAAAGCGGGCCATCCACCTTTAATGACCATGTATCCAATCATGCAGTTCCCTCTAGTTCACAAACAGGCTCTACAAAATTCGGCAGATATTAAATCACAAAATTTACTGGAACTCCATAAATCGTTCTTTCAAGTCGTTGAAAAAAATTGGGATTTCACAAAATCTGGACTTGCTCATGTGGAAATGCAACCCCACAGGCCACGGTCAGCTCATGCTTAATACTGCACTAGGGCATTTATTTTCCTTGTGAAGAGAGTTTGCTATAAACGAATACTCCTGGAAGTAATTACTTGGCAGAGGATTTTATAGAGTGTTTAAGGCAATCTCCTATCAGGATGGGCACACCCCCAAATTTGGCCTAACCCTACTTCAACTCTTTGAGTCCTAACTATTAAACTGCTTCTTCACATTTGGTCCAGTAGATACAATGACCAACTCATGACCCAAAGGTCCCTTGTTTCAATCCCTTGCGACCATGTATTGTGCTTGGGCAAGGCACTTATCTCTCATCGTGCTTAATCCACTCTATCAATTTTGGCCAAAATAGGCTCCAGGAGCATACTTGACTATAACATGGAGCTTCAATAATCTTGTGAACTATTTATAAAGTCAAAGCATATTTGATATGCTCCTTGAGCATATTGAAATTAACACTACTCCAGGAGCATATGGCAATGCTCCTGGAGCAGTGGAAAAATATTCCAAGTCAATTACTGCTCCAGGAGCATATTTGGCATATGCTCCTGGAGAATGTGCATTCAAATTTGACTTAGAATATTTCTCCAGATTATTTATGCTCCATATGCTCCAGGATGGTCTTGAAACATATGCTCCTGGAGCATAATTTTGGGACAAAATCTCATAGAAGCCCTCTCTCCACCCAGGTACAAATGGGGAGCTGTTAGGAATACTCATTTGAACATTGCCCAAAGGTATGAGTATGAGTATGCTTTGGGCATTTGCATGGCAGCTGACGTATATTCTAGTAGTAGCGGAATAAATGTAAAGCACTTTGATACATTGTGAAAGGCGTTATATAAATGTCAACATTTTTATTTTAACCCAGATCAGCAACCATAGTCTCCAATTTCTAATCTTAACCCTAAATCTAAAACAATTTGCAATTCTAGCCCCAACTTTAAATTCTAACCCAATTACAAAATCTTACTTCAATGCCAAATCTTAACCCAAATTCAAAATCTAGCCTCTATCCTGTGTCCTATCAAATCCTAATCCCAGCCTATCCAAACACAACTCCACCCAAACCCCAGATCCTCTTCCCAATCACAAATCCTAATTACAAATCCTAACCTCTCCACAAATCTTCACCTAAACCTTTTTTGACATAATTACACTATACCCTTCACACATACTCTATTGTGTGCTTTATTCCATTATTCCATGTGCTTTACATCATAGATGTGAAGGGTATTATATATTTATTCCCTTACTTTCTGATCCAAATCCTTTTTTCCAAATTCAAAATCTTAATCCTAATCTTAATTTCAAATCCTAAGTCTTAATCCTAATCCTAATTTAAAATCCTAAATCTTGACCAAAATCCCAAATCTAAAGTTCTTACCCAAATCCTATCCCATCCCCAACTCAAGGTCCCAGTCCCAACTCAAGGTCCCAGCCCCAGCCACAAATCCTTAACCCTAAACTAACCCATACTAAACCAATCCTGAATCCAGTACCTCAACCCACTAATCTATATCCACCCCCCCCCCTAATCCATAACCTAAACTATAAAATTTATACCCTTCATATCCCTAGTCAGAACTTGAGCATTAAAGCCACTATCAGTCATTTTTTTCCAAATTCAAAATGCCCATTTTGTCACTTAATTGCTAGTGTTAGGTCATATCAACACTTTATATTACTTTTCTTTGTGAAAAACAAGACACTTAGGCATTTTAAAGCAGTCTTGAAGATGTCATTTACGACTATTTCTGGGCCTTAAAAAAGTCGGATCCCGACTTTTATTAGTAAACAAAGCATAAAAATCATATCATCTTGACAAATAAGGCGTGTTATGCTTAGCCACTTACAGGGGTCTTTACTACAACAATTTCCAATACAACAGTGCCAAAAATGGACTTTTGATGAAAAATAGGGGGTGCGATTTGTTTACATTGTGAAGAAATCGCTGATAATGAGGAAATTTTAAACAAAAAGCAATCTCTTCAACCAGAGAACAATGTAGTTTCTGCTAATAAGGGACTTGTCATTATTTATGCCAGGGGAATGGAGGATGTCAAATTTTTTTTCTGCGGAAAATTTTGTGTTCCTCCTTCGCTTAATTTTGCATTCCCCAATTTTTTTAACAAAATTTTTCCATTTAAGAGTTTATGTTCCCCCTATCTCCTTGTTGAAAATTCTCATATTCCCCCACCCCCTTACCTACAAAATGTTTTATTCCCGGCATAAATATGACCCTCCCAAATTTCTCTTGATATACCTTTAAAATTCACCATGTCAGCAGATTTCCTCGAATTAACAAATATAAGGCCACCACAAATTAACCAACATACAGTATGGCCTTTTTTTCCTTGAAATCAATGATGTGATTTCATCTAAGGATATTGAAAGCCAGGCCAAGCGACCACCGCCACACAAGGTAAATCGATATGACTACATGTCCTACCAGGCCAATGCAGACACATGATGGATGAATGTAACGGGTACTAATACGGGTTATATATTCAGTTGCTCCTTGGTCTGTGTAAACGTGAGGGGAACTCCAATTCTTTTAAAGGTCCACTGTCACAGCGTACAATGACATTTTTCATGTTTTTTTTAAATCAACATTGTTATTAAAATGTTCAATTCAAAAGATTGATCTCAATTGGTTTTGTTTTTAAAGGACTATTTGGATAATTTTTATGAATATTTATTTCTTCCAAGCCAAATGATCAATAAACATTGCACTGCATCAAAAGAGCTTAAAGGGCCATTTTCTGATCCACAGCCTCGTCCCCCCAACTTACCTAAAAAAGGTTGCGATTTTACATCAATCTGAACTGTTAGCCCTGGTAATCCACGTGTGCCCAATCTTACGTGCAATTCGGTTGCATATGTACGAAATTCCGCAATTTTTGTATTTTCTGTCCGTAAAATGGACAGAAATTCACAGCACAGTAGCCGATGGGACCGTGGGAAATTAGTCAATTGCTCATAACACAAACCCGCATGATCGGAATAGCCTCAAATTGAGAATAACCTTTTCTCAAGATATCTAGTGATCTATGAATAAAACAGAAGGTGCTGAAGATCGAATGCACCTTTAAATTGAAATCTTGATTTAGAACAATTATCCAATTTCAAGGGGGAGATATAAGAGCAAATTAAACTGTTTGGTTACAATTAAAAAAGCTGTATGTAAAGTAAAACTATTTTGGTTACCACCCATCTTCCTTTCTGAACTATCATTCCTTTAGTTTATTGTCTACCTTCAAATTTCTATTTGCAATTTAAAAAAAAAAAATGGAAAGCACTAACGTACAAGCACCAGTTTTTAAAAGAAACCACTAAAAATAGCCAGTGAGTAACATAATAAATTGACATCATCGTAACATATCCAAATGTCACCCTTATATATATTCACTAACACCAGTCATTAATAATTGTACATTATGCACACCACTATAGTAAAAGGGGCAAGCAGAAGACGGTTTTCCTAGTGCATTACACCAGACAGCTGACGAGCCTTATCCGGGTTGCATGCCATTATACCATTATACTCAGCCCGGGAATCCCGGCCACTAGTAATGTACATATAGACACACCTGGGAAAAGAAAGGTTTACCAGACAGTTAGAGCATTGAACGTCACGTCTGTATCTGTATTTATGTGGGACCAGAGTAGTAACAGTAATTCTATATGGCCAAGCCACAGCTATGACATTTTTATAGTCCACCCACATTGCCATCCCCCAACTCAGTCTAACCTCCCCTCACATTTGAGCCTACTTGTATAATTTAGCAATACCTAAAATCCACAGTGGTGCATCCTTTTAAAAGCTTACTGACCTGATTTTAAAAATCCAGACATTTTCTACATGGCTGCACTAACAATTCACTAAAAAAGGGGACATAGTTTCATATACCCCACCCCCCCCCCCGCAAACAACCACACACAACACTCACCCAAAACTCCTACCTTGGACCGAGACATACAATAGTGGGATGCATAGAGAACCAACTTACACCCCCTACACTCACTCAACCAAAACTTCTACTTTGACTTAGACATTAAAATGGTATTACATACCAATACAGAGAAACACCACTCTTGAGGCTGCATCCAAGCTGTTCTAAATCTAGAATTATTGTCCTACATTGTTTGGATAAAAATTCTTAAGGGACCACAATTTGGGAAAAACTCCAACATTTACCAAGAAGTTAAAAAAAACACACTTTTCAACATCCAATAAACAGAGTTACCATAAACATAACATAATTTGATTAGTGCCACTTCTATACATTCCCCTTCTTTGCATCCTCATCGCATCTTGTTTTCTCATTCTCTACCTTCAAATGGGTCATTTACCCATCAATCATCCTCTCCATTCTCTCTCCTCCCTCATGGTAACAAGTATTGAAATCACACAAGTCCCAACATCCGCCTCCGTCACCAGCACAAAAAGGAAAAAAAATCGGGCGGACTCCCACATTTGATGTTCACTCACTCTCCGTATCGCTTATTTTGCCACAACAAAACACTTGCTAAATAATTATGGTCCCTCCAGCAACCTGCGGGCCTCCTAAGTACATCTCACCCGTCTTAGGCGGGTCGTTCAAAGTAGAACGTCAACAACAAAAAAAACGTCAAATACTGTAGACGGAATAAGCAGACCCCTCCGGATTGTAAACAAACAGTGATTTTCAGGGGTCGCCTATGCCCCAATTATAGTGCGTTACATGTAATTAAATTTTATAACGGACCATCGGCTGTGGGACGGCAGGGGGACAGACTTATTACCGCAAAGTAGGGCTTAAGAAGACGAACGTGTAGCTCGGCCGTTGATGGGTACAATTAAAAGAAACGGTATACCGCAGCAGATGGATTTGGCAAAAGATGTCTGCGCCGGATGATATAGTCACATCTATAGAACCAAAATAAAAAGCACGATGCCAGATGGACAAACCCTATGCATAATTCACCGTCAGTACGGTGCGTTGAAGTCCCACCAAACCGCTATTAGCAATGTAAAAGGCCCACGTTAATTCAGTAGGGATCTGCTGAGGTGGTTTGGGGGAAACTCACCCAGTTGAAATATTACACAATAAGAGGAATCATAATTGCCATTCAATATTGGTGTAGATATTGATTGCCAGAACTTCACTCTTGCTCGTTGCAGGCGCAGAGTGTTACAACTACTAATAGTCAAATTCGCCGCATAATCCGCATGCCGCTTAATCATGGATCACATTTTTTAGAGATAAAATGTCTGGAGTATTGGGGGGGGTCCATAGAAGGGAGGATGGAGGGGGTACTTCAGACTTAGTGTGCTGCATGCCTAGATCCGACTCTAGAACTCAGTTCCCAGTTTTGTACAATTGATTAATTAAAAAACTAGGGCAAATTGCGTAAGAGGGTGAGGTCTTGGAGAAAAAAACCATTTTGGGTTTTACAAGTTTAAATTATTCACTTTTTTGATAATTTAATTTGGTTTTTTAAAATTTAAAACAAATAAAAAATGAATGCTGTGTGGTGATTGTAATTTAGCATTACAATGGAATATTGCATGAAAGGGTAGGCACAAATCCCAGAAATTTTCAAACAGTTGGGTCTTATTCACAGGTTTTATGTTTTATTTACTTACATATAAAAACTGCCAACATTTTTACTGCCAACTAATTTTGGTTCAAATTATTTTTAAACTTGGTTGTTTTTTTTTCCGACACCACACGCCATTTTGAGAGACCTACTTCCACAAATCAGAAGTCTCTTTGCAAAAATTACCAACATTATCGGGTAAAGATGCGTTGAAGACAAAGCGAATGTTTGGAACAAGCCAAGAAGTAGTCTAGGTTAAATTTCAAACCCTCAGGAAATAACGAAAATTCTGACAAACATCTAGGCATACCAAGTGTGATTTTTCACTTCCTTGTCAAATTTTAGCAAAATAGATAGCGGACAGCGGTCCCAAACATGTCATCTGATTATGTGGCCAAAGAATATGAGCAATATATTTTCAAACAGCTGTGAGCGGGAGGGGGGCAGAGGACAAGGGAACAGCAGACATGGGGGGAGGGCAGAGTGAATAGTATAGCTAATATAGAACGGGGGAGGGGGGAATCCCATATGAAATGGATATGGATGTAAGGCTGGCACTTCCAAACCCAGTGGCATTCAGTGACAGAGGACTAAAAAATACATCGCGGTCCAGTGTCGTCTGCCGTTGCGGTTTGTGAATGGGGCCAAAGGTCACATGATGTCACAAAGGTCACATGAGGTCACCAACATGTCACTCCACCCCACCCCTCCTTTCCACCAAGTTACATCATCGTAATTATGGAACTCACTGGCATGCAAGGGTTAACATTTTGACCACAGACACACAGACATACGACCAGAGTAATCCTTTGTGCCTTCTGCAATTTATGCAGATGATACAAAAATAGGGGTCTTTGGGTGAGAGACAGTGAAAATGCCCCAAAATAGGGGGTTTTCGGGTGACAAATTTGCAAAATTTTCCCAAAAAATGGTCTTTTTAGAAAATTGTTCAAAAATTTAACCCAAAAATAGGGGTCTTTGGGTGATTGTTTCCAAAAAATATGGGGTCTTTGGGTGACATTTTCAAAATATATGGTGTTCTTTGGGTCTTCCCATCTAATTTGGTCCCCCGTGTGGCCACCAGTCCCAAAAAGTGTTCATCAAAATTTTAAAATAAAACCCCGAGTGTTTCCATCTATTTTGCTTCGAAAGACACTGTTGTTTAACATAATCAGTACATATTAAGAACTTAAATCATAGTTATGTCACCTATTTAAACCAACCAACCCAGAAATATCAATTTCCTATTCAATTGGCTTTCTTTACCAGACAGGACATTTAAAATGGGTTAATATCGACAAATTTCACACTGTTGTATCTCCAATAACGTTCTTAAAGTGTAATGCATATCCCCCTAGTGCCCTTGGGACTTCTCTAATAATCACATGACGGTAACGAGCTCTGTACATTTTCGTTCTGTGCTTTCAGCCCTAATTTCAATAGCTACAATATCGCAACAAAAACAAATCCATACCCATAGTAGTATAATTATATTATCTCTGCCACCTGTTAAAGACACTATCAGTGATTTGATAAATCGGATAAACGAAAAATTCATCACAAATCAGATTTTTGCATGTCTGGAACTAGTATTGGTATCTAACATACCCTGCCAGTGATACGACCAAACGCAGCCTAATAAAGACAAAATCAGTTATTTTAGTTATAATTGTCCGTACAGACACTTTCTATAACACGTAAGTGAATGGAGATTCGTATCTTTGAACACTTCCGTTTTCTTCCTTTTCTGTTAATTCTTCAGTTGGAAAAAGTAACTTATGAGAATTCTACAGACTTATCCTTCACTTTTAAACTATTCCTGCAAATTTCAAATATTTTCACTCTGTCGGATAAATCACTGATAGTGTCTTTAATTTTATTATCATTGTAACTTCATCTTCCAGTTTAGTCTCGCCCAAATTCTTTTTTCTAGAATATGCAATTTGAATTTCACTGGAAACTGTTCGTATTATGATTGTAACTCTATCACATACTTTTAATAATGTTGACTTTCTAAAATATGTAACTAACCCCAGGACCACTGGGATGTGTGTGTGTGTGTGTGTGTACAAACCAAACTGCGATGTGTTAATTGGATAGTCCATGCCGAGTTCTTAAGGAAATCAAGAGGGGGAACTGTTTCATTGTGATTGAGGTAAACCATATGAATAGAGAGCGCGGAAGAGAGAGAGAGAGCATGAACGAGCAATAACAGTGTTTTTCAAAGAGCAAAGTAGTTGCTTTGCATTACACTAATGTCGGCTACTTTAACAACACAGTCTAGGCCCATCGAAAATACTAATGAAGAAAATATTTTGTGCCAAGAAATTTGTAAAAAGACCAGATTCCACCCACTTATGAAGAAATCAAATTTCACAACAATTTTAATCAATCTCTTAAGGTGGGCGACTGATCAAACAACTTCATCACCCCCCCCCACTTTTTTGCATTAAAAATCAGATTTTGGTATGGAAGAAAGTTCATATTTTTACTCATACCAGTGAAATTTAGGTGTAGGTGTCGCCTTGAATGAACCAAAATGTCTCCGAAGTGGTCAGCCACATTTTTTAAACACACAATGTCCTGTGGACAATTTAGTTGCACATTTTTGCTTCTATCCAAATGGCTGGACTGAATTTAACTTCCCACAAGCATTGGCTTCCAATGGAGGTTTTTGACAGATACTGATGTGAATGTTGAGTGATGAAACATGGCTAAATTGACAGTTACTGTATAACAACTTGCCATTTTAAGAATGTCATCTCTAACGATTCACATGACTACCTGTACAAAAAATCTCCATTGGAAGTAATGAATTGTGGGAAGCTACTGATCTCTTCTCTTGTGAAACGTTCGCAAAGTTGAGCAATTGTGAACTTAATTGGTGACCAATATGATTTCCATTTGCTGGGCCAGGGGCTAATTTTTTTAAAAGTTTTAGTAATTGGGTCTTAAGAACTGGAGGTCTGTGAAAAAACGGGAGGTCTGAAAAACTGGGAGGTCTGAAAAACTGGAGAAGAGGTGCAAACTAGGGTCTTGACCACCGATAAAATCAACTGCCATTGAGATATTTTGGATGATTTAAAACATTATTACAAGATGAACAAAAAAAAAAATGGCCTTTTTAACGTCCTAGCAAAACTTCCTGTACAACAAGGATGTATTGCTATTGGATATTGTTAACTCATAACCCTCACATGGGAAAAAAAAAGATTGCAACAGTTAAAGTAAATATTCATGATTCTGCTATTTGGAAAATTTGGTCTGGATGGACAGATTAGTAACACGTTAGATTGACATATAAATCAAAGTGTAAGTTGAAAATTGTCCCACAATTTTGAGTATTTTGCCCTTTAATTTCCCGCCCAATGCGTAATCGAAAACGATTCCAACAAATTCACATCGCAGCAAATGGTGACGTCAAAGTGATGACCATCCCTAATTTACGTCGTTGTGACCATCAATCGCAGTGTTGCCACTTCCATACTAATTTAAACCACAACGAAATTGAAACAAATATGTCATTCTGTAATCTCTTTTTCTATGTATATTACTTAATTAATCCCATCAATATTACAGTGTCCGCAATAACAATTCGAGTCAAACACGATAGTTTTGGTCATACTTTGACGTCACGAGGAGAGCCAAATGGGGTGCTTTTGATCAATGAAGCCGTGGCGAAAATCGCCCGTTTCTTCGTATGTAAAAAAAGCAACAATTAAAAAAAAAATCTCTTATTTTGTTACTTTTACATCAAATTGTATTATTTTTTCGGGAATTCGTGATGTATGTACATATATTTTATGAATGTAAGTTCAAAAAACTGAGATTGACAAAATCTTGACATATTCCCTTTAAAGACTAAAACAAGGAATACACCATTGCTTGTTACCATAAACAAAGAACAGAATTGGCAAAAACATTCTGCATCAAGGTTTCTAATAATAATAATAGACAGTTTTATATAGCGCTTAATCCATGTATGCTAAAACAGGCTCAAAGCACGGATGAATCCAAAACTCTTGGCGTGAATGGTTTACCAGGTGAAATTGATAGGGTCCTTTTTTTAATACAATGAGGGGAAATGGTTTATGTCAAACTGAGGTTGTCCGAGTTGGCCTGCTGTCAGTTTTAGTAGTATGGTTGAAAAAAATGCAAGGTTTCTAATGAAACCAAAATCTCAGTTTGAGACGAGCATGGGATTTCAGGTTGACAAATTAGAGAGTACCCCTTTAACATAACACCGGGGGGCAAATGTATGGACGATGTCAACATGGCAACTTGTCATGAGGTGGACCTGATATCAGTCAGTAGACAGATAGAGTCATTTCACTGAGGCCTGAAATGAAGCTGCTTACTTGGTTGATTTAATAGTCTTCTGCTGTATGCCGACGTGGAAAAGCGTCAACCACCCACTTCGCAAATGTCAAGGAGGTCGGATGCTCATGGATGTTCACCGGGGAATTGGTTCAGTATTTTTGGTGCAATCAGTCCCATCAAGCATTTTGCCCTTTAAATTTATCTATTAAAAATTGGGTGGAAAGCTGAGGCATATTAAAGCCCAAGGGGTACTCAATGTCAGGTAGCTATGTGCCACCCAGATTGTCAAACATGGTAGCTGCAGAACTGATTTTGGGATATAAAATTTGGATCTCAATCTTTTTTAGGTTAATTTGTCAGAAACAAGGGATTTTCAGCTTGATTTCTGTTAAATTTTGAGGTTTTTAAGTAAAATTTGGGCAAAGACAATTCGTACATAAACATTTGGAGTGCTCCCCCTTTCTGGAGCTTATAATACACTGTTTAAAAGTTCTTAAAAAAAAAAAAACGGTCGTTGTAATGTAAGCCGGGACACGAAACGTGCAAATAACTGTTAAAGTGCTCAAAACGGGCAAATAACTGTAAAAAAATGTCGTTAAAACTTCGTTGTGAGTCCCAGCTGCCAGTCCAAAACGACGTATTTTATTTTTACTGAATCATTTTTAATCAGTGTAGGCTTAAAATGGGAGTCTGTGGAACGGGAAATCGGCCTGAAAATGAGGGTCCCATAGTCGGGAAATACCCATACCACCTTCAAACAACAGTCCATTGGACTAATAGTGCTCTAATATATGACAATATCACTGGCAAATTTTGGGCAAGAGTCTATAGACCGTGGAATGTCATATTCTACAGCTTTCTTCTTTCTTCATGATTGGCCTTTATGTCCGGTTGTCAGTCAGTTGACCAATCACATTGTACATGCACCTGTTCGTGTTACAAAGACCTGACTGGTTGTTTGTGGCTCTCCAAAAGTGATGCAACATTCAGGTAATTCCAGGTGTTAGTTGTAGAATTCACACAAATTAAATGTGAATGTTACATTTATGTCTTATCCATTTGGTCGAATCGTGTTCATTTCATCGGCATTGTGCCTTGGATCTGAGATGCATGAACACCGGGCGGTGTGTATGCATGTTTGGGGTATACTCAACTCCATGACCGTGCACTCCGCTCAGTCTGGAATAGATATGAACCCGGCGTGTATGGGACCCGGTATGGGACATACCGGAACATGCCGTATAACTCCATGACCGTGCACACTGACCCGGCGTGTACGGGACCTACCTGGGGGCCTGCCCCGGGGGTCTTCCTTATCATGCCGTAACACTCCATGTGACCGTACACACTCAGTCTGGGGGAATCCAGGATCTGAATACACACTGCTTGAATACATAGCTACACCCATTGTATCATGTTGTTGAGGATTTTGTGCTCCGTGACATGCTTTAAATAGTTTAGGACACACAATAAGTTGTTACATTTGGTGTATAATTTGTGTGATTCGTTATTTGCATCTAATAAGCCTATATTTCTACGTGTTGTGTCACTTTGGATAGCCTGCATGGACCAACTGCGTTTGTACAGCATATTTGTAGAGCTAATTGGTACAACTAGTTATAAACTTTGTTGAGCCTGTCGAACTAACCAATATTAGTAGGATGAGACATCGTTTTTACGATCCTATAGCGTTAGTACGGCAGGTTTGAAAATCGTAAAACCCATGCCGTACTAATAATTTCATTGGTAAAGCACGTCAGTTCGGCATGCCTAACCAATATATAGCATCGCTTAACATGCCGTACAAATCACTGATTAGTAGAACGAGACATCGTTTTTACTAACTTTTACTTAGTAGAACTTACGAAATAATGTTTTCAGTGATGTTAGTTTAACCCTGGTCTTACCAAGGGGGAGGGGTGGTTACCACCCCCCAGTGAACTTTGCTCCTGTGCGCTAAAATGCCAAGCTTTCATAAAAGCTTATAGGTAATCATTCTCTCATCCTTTCTGGTCCTTTAAGCGAAAAAAAAGTGTACAGGTAGACACCCTTCAACCCGGGGTAGGGGTATGCCCGGATCAAAAGTCGAAGGGTGGGGGGGGGGTGGGTGGTTGCCACCCCAGAATATTTGTATGGTAACCTTTTTAAAAATAGTATGCACAGTTGCTCCTAAAACTCTATTGTTGTGTAAAAGTAATTGCATCATTAGAGCTGAAAAGCGCATGAAAATCCAATATTCCAATTTTAGGGGCGCAAAAAATTGGATTTTTGCCTATATTCTAATTAAAATGCAATTGTGCGGCTCGAGGAAATTTATGATGTCATTGTGACACCATGGTACTTATTTTGGTATCATGGAAAGAGGAGGAACCATAGCTATCCACTGGTATCAAATCATCATCATCAGGTTTCTTTATAACGAATTCCGAGGGGTGGTAACCACGCCCTTGGTAAACCGTGTTACAAAAAAGGCTTTTTAAGACAGGGTTAACATTTCCTTCCACTTTTTATCATTTTACATTTTGACACACATGCACACACACATAAATACAGAGGATCTGTGTTTCTCAGTCTATCTTTCTGAACTCCTTCGGAGAGTACAAAAGCAAAATGGAAGCACTTTTTAATATAAATTGGGGGATGAATAAAATGTAACCTTTCTCAATGCAGTATAATATCACAATTGTCATCTATGTGCTTGCTTTGTTTAGAGTAATGACAATATCAATGAGCTTTTGCACAAGATTCTTGAGCAATTTCTAAGATGTGGGATGACAAATGACATCAAATAGACCGTGCAAGAGAGAGAGAGAGAGAGAGAGAGCAGCACAATGCAGAATTTTGCTCAATTGAATTTGAGGCTGACCATACCTTAATGTGAAACCTCTTGAACCTTGGCTAGATCCTCAACCAATCTTAACTACTCCCTGAGAAATTATATGGTCTCAGAGTTAACGAGAATGCTAAAACTGCGTATTTTCATAAAATAAGCGAGTGTTTTGTAATTAGAATTGGATCCCAGATTGGACTTAACTCAGAGCTTGAAATTCTACGTTTATGTCCGTCTATGATGAAATAGTGCCACCTCAAGTAAATAACCTCTAACCTGAATTTGCCTGAACCAATAAACCACCTAATGGATGATCGTAGAGACCGTACAATGGCACTATAACTTTTGGTCTGGTCTGAACTAAAGAGATTTCTCATAGCTTTCGTGCCGCTATTGTGTGTGCGGATCGCGCACAGCCGACTTTGACGCTTCCCGATTACAGCTGCCGGTTTACTGCGATTTGTCACATTCAGAGCTGCGCGAAAGCTATGGCGTCACTCCTTGGTTCAGGCGGGCTGGAAAGTATATTTCCGCTATTCCCTTGGAAGGCGTTTCCAGGGCCCGTTGAATTATTATCAGAGATCTCCGATATTAATTACTCCAATTACAAATTCTTACGTTTGCGACACAGACATTTTCGAGCCTAACCATTCACACGTAAGTTTACTATCCAGTTACCGATGCAACCGTGTACAATCCTCAAAATTGTTTTGAAAAATTGGGGGCACTCTTCCAAAAAAGTGGTGGCTATTATTGCTTTAAAGCTATTACTTCACACATCCTTTTTTTGTGGGCATCTTTTAATTGCTCACATTCCATTTTTTTTATTTTAATCCACCATTTTTTAAGATGTAAGATATCATTTTCATAGTTTAAGCTGACCGTCTTACATAGCATGAATGCCTGATAGCAAAACACATTTAAAAAGGTTCCACTCTTTTATCAACCCTTTCGGTCTCTGCGGCATTGAAATTGACTTTTAAATTTACTTCAAATTAATGTTGTATTTGCCCCCATAGGTCCCAGAGGGTGTATTGAGTCAATCCCACACTGCACCAGTTTTGGGAAATTTACCTCATAGGGCGGTGATCCCACAAAAATCCTATCCTTAACACATAAAACCCTGACTTTTAATGCTCACGTTAGCCCACAAAGCGTTAGTACTTAGGAAATTTTTCATGATCAATGACATGCTTGGTGGTTCTTGAACTTTTGGAACACTTAAAGTACTGACATGTGCTTAATACAGTACACTATAGGCACACTGCAATGGGGATTGATTCAAAATGCCTCTGCATAGGTCCTAAAGGATAATGACGTCATTATTACTTTCAAATATTCACCTCCTGCTTATGTGATTTTATTTTAAACAATCTGGTGTTATTTTTTGGAATCAGAGTTCTTTTTCCCCTATGGATTTGCTCTATCTTCTCTAACACTGGAGTATCTTTCTTCAATTTGTTCAGAGGTGTCTTATGATACTTGGCTTTAAACTTAATATTTAGATATGTTTGCAAGTTAGACCATGGCTGCATTTTTGAGATTCAATTCCATTTCAGCATCTGGGAGGAGGGGGAGGGGAAGGTGAAGGGGAATGAAGGAGTGAGGGGCCGCATTGTAACCTGGACCCATCCATCCATTAAAATGGAAATAACCGGCAAAGAAGCTTGGTACAATACTGTCCCCCCCCCCTAAAAACAAATGCCACTCTAGACTGTCTCTAGAGACGCTGAAATGTTCTACTTCAAAGCATGTATTGGGCTCTTTCCATAAAATCTGAAACCAACCATGAAATATTTAGGTATGTTTCCATATGTGAAATTGATTTCAATTGGGAAAAGTCCATAGTTCCTACAACCATGATGACATTTTCAACAGGCAGACAGGATACATACCCACCAATACAGTTACACCAACAACAATTTACAAACCCCCAACTTCACAACAGAGTTCCTTCATCCATGCTCACAATATCTTTGTAGCTGAAATAAGCTCATTAGAATGTGGATATTATTTTTTAACAGCACTAGCAAAGCCTATCAATACACCGCTTGATTTAATGGCATGTTGATGATCAGTACATTTGCTACTAAACACTTCCTCATCCAAGGGACACCGTTCAAATGCACGACACATTCCACAACAGTAAAAACCTAATCCAACTATTATCTGGGTACCATTCATAACACACTCACTCTAGTAAGCAAAGTTCTTGTGGTGGATATTATACAATGGAACTTCGCAGCAGCCCTCCTTTGATGACAGACTACAAATTGCTCCTGTAACTGTGTATTATCCGCACCTTCTAGACGATGATGTAAATGGGGACATGAGAAACTCAGCAACCCTGTACAAATTGATGGTTGCAGTTGGCTAGCAGTGATATGCACAAATGTTTTCAAAAAGCCGAATAGAGCCGTTTTCACTTCTGCTCCTTCAAATACCTTGAATCGCAAGTGACAAAGTGAATTAAAAATTGGCCATTACGAAATGGCTTTGATGAGATGCTGCTTCCTTGAGAATAAGAACAAAAATGTGCAATCTTTGGCCTTGCTATCTTCATTAGACAACAGCTGTTGTATCTACCCTATAGTTCTTAAGGTGCAACGAGAGATTTTGGACAACCAAATATTGTGCATGATAGTATTTCATATACAGTGTTGGTAAAAAAACCCCTTACATTCAGAATAAAAAATAATTAATAGTTAAGAATTGTTTTTGCTCACATGTTTTGCTATGGTCTAATAACGGATAAACAGCTTTCAAGAAAAAACGTTTATTTAGTGTCATTTGGACTTTGGGAAGAATTTAACGCCTATTTTTGCTGAGAGACTTAAAATCCTGTTTGGCCGATTTAGAGCCAAGAAAGATGCATCGTTTTCATAGAGTACATGGTCGTCTTCATTGATTTGAGTACAAACATTGAAAACACAAATTTTATTAAAAATAGAAGTGGGAGAGTAATGAAGGATTATAAACTAAATATCCCAGAGATTACAAATAAATGCTAAGTGAAAAAATGTTCAATTTCCCCAATATACGAAAGTCAAGATAGCGGGGGTAACACCACGTTTACTTTGATTTCATGGTTTTAACTACAACGAATCTTGGAATGCAAAGTGAAACCATAGAAAGTTTTGTAATCCGCTTGAAAAAACAGCACTGCGATATTGAATTTTAATTTTAATTCCCATTTTTTTACAGAAAACTTCAGCTTTAGTTCTTGCATTTATGGACGCTGAGTATATCTGTATTTGTGCAAATATTACCTAGAGAGTAAAACAAAAATCTCTGAGCATTATGGCCCGGTTCATGAACTGAGACATTGCTATGGAGTGATTTTCAATAACTGGCTTCTTTATGATTGAACAATTGTATTTTAATTTTTTGAAGATATTTTACTTATAATAATGTTAAACAATAGACCATTTTATTCACAAACTGATATGTTTTTGTCGAGAAAAATCGATACCATCTGAAAGTGCAGTGTTGAATTGTCTTTGCTATAATGCTTTATTGTAACGTCGGTGTCAATCTTTCCGCATTATATGGCTAAATCGGCCAAACTTAATTTTTAAGTCTCTCCCAAATGGACATAGTTTCTGAACCCAAAGTCCCAAAGACACCAATAAAAATCTTCTGATAGCCTGTTTATCTTGTAAATAACCAAAGCAACATTGAAGCAAAAATAACGTTTAACCTTTGAAGAAAAATCTTTCCTGAATGTAGGGTTTTTTATTGCCTCACACTGTA